>CAUYRT010094375.1:0-34431 GCA_963574885.1 Lepilemur ruficaudatus | reverse complement strand
ACCTGGCAAAGGCCATTCCTGCTGTCAGCCCATTCAACCAACATTTACTGAGCACCTACGAGGTACCAGAACTCAGTCAGGTTGGACTGACCCTTCTCTTCCTGCCCACAGGCAAATCCCACCTGGAAGTGACAGGTGCTTGGCTAAAGGAACCAAAGCTAAGGGGACAATGTCCCCCAGGGCCATTTGACCTGGGAAACTTTTGCCTGAAAGGTGGAGCAAATTCTGGAAATAGGGATAAGAACGTGGAGGTAGGGCTGTGTTCTGGCTCCAGCAGCTGGCGTGAGGCAGCTGACTGAGACACGGGCACCGTCCCTGCTCACTATTAATAGGTCCCCTGCCTGCTCTGAGTTTCATTACTGCGGACTGTTCTGCCTCCGTGCGCAGCGCCCTCTGGGACGCCAGCACCGTGGCAGGCGGTGGGGATGGAATAGCTGCCTCCTTCAGCCGGGACTCACTTTCCCTGATCGAAAGGGTTTGGTGTGGCCCAAGAACCCTGGGCATTTGCGGGCACAGAAGCAGCTAAGATTTGAGGATATCTTGAAGAAACTGGCCTGCAGAAAGTCCGGACAATAGGCAGAGGGCACAGCGGTGGGATGGGGGTTTCTGCGGACTGACCTCTCTTCTCTTCCTGAGCCCTGCCCCTTCTTGAGCAGCCAGAGAGTCGAAGGAGAGATGGTCCCAGAAGTTGATGTATAGGGTGTGCCAAGAAAATATTCCCCAATTCTTCAGAATCAGTGAACTGTAAGCCATAAGCAGCGAGTGTAAAAATAGCTCCATCCATCTCGGGAGGAAGGGAGAACAGAAACAGGGAGGGAAGGGTCTAACCCTTCCAAATAAGCTCTAAGCCAGGGGTTCTTGGCATTTTTAAAAATCCATGCCCCCTTGTGATAAATATAAAAATCTCACTCTCTTGTAGAGTTGCATGAATTTTAAGTAAATTAAGTATATTGACTTCAGTTCAATAAAAGATGTAATGACGATCTAAGCACATGCTTTTGGAACTAAGCTTGCTACTTCTGTGTCACCCAATCTTCCTCTCCTCATTCCCACCCCACTGCCTGAGATGCCGATATCCCCTTCAATGGGGATGCTCCCTTTTGCTCCCTCACTGAAATTTTTCATTGTAAACTTACTTTTGATTGTGAGTTTCTTGAGACTCTGCCTTAATCTTCCTGGATCTTCTTAAATCGTCTTTGGGTCTCTGGCTACCCACAGACGGGTGGGGATCAGGGAGAGAATACAGGTCAGTCAGCAGAAACCCACGTCTCAAAGGCCCAGTCTCCATGCCTGGTCCATGGCCTGCAATATGGTTAGTGCTCGGTACAGCTGATAAATGGTTGGATGTGTGTGTGGGGGGGGAGTGGAGGTCAGGGATGCCAGATCATTATCTACTCTTTCGTAGGGCCAAAATTAATTCTATGCTGTGACCCTGGGCCTTGGGGTACCACTGTCCTGGAGAAAATGAGAAGAGTGGACCATTCTGGGGAGTAGTCAGATCTCTGAAGAGGACAGGCAGTCTTTTCTGACTTAGTTCTTTCACACCTCTTGGGAACAACCAGCTGCCCAGGCCAGAGTATATGCCCCTGGGCAAAGTCCCCACCTTTGGGCAGCCACAAATAGTCACTAGGCACAGGACAGGCCAGTCTGTGCCAGAAAATCCTTCAGGAAGACTCAGAAAACTCCTACCCACCACACGCAGTGCTACAACCTTCTTGGTCTGCAGAGAGAAAGGCCAGGTCATAGGTGACATGGACAAATCAGAAAACATCCAGAGAAGTATGGAAGAGTCTAGAGCTGTGTTCTGTGATCAACAGTGGAATGAACTGAGGATATTTAGCGTGAAAAAGAAAACTCTTGACAAGGGGGAAGAGTAAGGTGGTAGCTAAATAATAGCTCTCTTTGGAAATCTGAAAGACAGTGTGTTGAAAGTCATTGTAAATGATTAGATCTAGAAGAGAACTACAGCCAAGGGGCAGCTGTTCAATGTCATGTGAGGAAACAGGCTCTAACAATTAATGCTGGCCCACAGCTGGACTTCAAGGCTATCATTGCTAAGAGGTATGTAAATTTCCTATCAATGGAAGAATTGAAGCAGAAGCTGCATGATCATGCCTGAGAGAATCGCAGGGTGGGAGGGAGGTGAAGCCAAATGATCCCAGGTCTTTTCCAGGATTCATTTGTTTAGGTGAGGCACCCAGGCCATCCTCACCCACCCAGCCCCACAGAGACTCTGAAACCAAGCTTTAATTCAAGGGTTTGACTACCAACTCAATTCCCCGCTTAGACTTTATGGATCTTTAAACTCCTAGGGTTTATTAGTGGAAAATACTGCTATCTTCCCCAGGGATGAGCAGATCTGAATGGGAGCCAGCCCCCTTCTCCCTTAAAGGGATACACTCACCCAGGGATGGTGGAAACCTTCACTTACAAAGGTCTCCTCAAACTCAATCTCTGGGTTTCTCTGTTTCTCCCTGTCTCTGTTTTTCTCTCCTCTCTCCACACTCCTGCACACCAGAGTGGTTCCCAGTAAGTTCTCTGGAAATGTCCTCCCTCGGGACCCCATGCTCTAACTCCATCCTGGTAGAACAAGTAAGTGTTCTTTCAGCTCAGTTCTGGAAGACAACTCAAAACAGCGCCCCTGCCTACTGGATTGGTAAACGTGCCGAGCTCTTTTAAGGAAGTGGTCCACAGCCCTTTAGTCAGTGTCACTGGGGGCATGCTGAGGAATACCCACCGCCTTCTGTCACCAATCTGGCAGGATACCCCTCACCTCCCCTCCACCATGCTGTGCTCTGAGCAGGGCACAGACCCAGGGCGTCTGTGCCCACTGCCACCACCAGCCGAGTACTGCAACGGTGAAGCCCTCACCTTCTCCTCAGGTGTCTTGGTTTTGTCTGATATAACAAAATACCTGGGACTGGGTAATGTATAAAGAACAAAAATTTATTTCTCACAGTTTTGAAGGCCAGGAAGTCCAAGATCAAGGTGCCAGCTCCTAAGGGCCCTGTGTCTCTGCTGCCCAGATGGTGCCTTGTCGCTGTGTCCTTGGGAGGGAAGGAAAGCTGCATCCTTACAGGCAGAGGGTGGAAGGGCAAGAAAGCTCAGCACTTCGTGAAGCCTCTTTTATAGGCCCTTAATCCCATTTATAAGAAAGGAGCTCTCATGGCCTAATCGCCTCTTAAAGGCCCCACCTGTTAATACTATCGCATTGGCCATTAAGTTGCAACACCTGAAATTTGGAGGAGACATAGTCAAACCATAGCATCAGGTATTTAGGAACTTGGCAATGAAAAAGTTTTTAAATTTCTCCTTACACACCCACTCTACCCACACTGGACACAAAAAGTACATGTAGGCCGGGCACGGTGGCTCACACCTGTAATCCTAGCACTCTGGGAGGCTGAAACAGGTGGATCGCTCAAGGTCAGGAGTTCGAGACCAGCCTGAGCAAGAGCGAGACCCCCGTCTCTACTAAAAATAGAAAGAAATTATCTGGACAACCAAAAATATATATAGAAAAAATTAGCCAGGCATGGTAGCATGCATGCCTTTAGTCCCAGCTACTTGGGAGGCTGAGGCAGGAGGATCGCTTGAGCTCAGGAGTTTGAGGTTGCTGTGAGCTAGGCTGATGCCACAGCACTCTAGCCCAGGCAACAGAGCCAGACTCTGTCTCAAAAAAAAAAAAAAAGTACATGTAAATAAGGTGCCAGGAACTGTCCAGAGGGTCCCAAAGTCCACTTTCAAACTGAAGCTTGAAATTGACTCTGGGTCGCCAACATCATCAAAGTTGAGGGTGGGTGGCCTGGCCAAATGCACCAAACCTGGTAGGTGCACAATGAGAAGTTATAGTGGTGACGGCTGCAATGCTAAGGAACTCTGAGCACAGATCTGGGAGGTAGAACTAACTCTTTGGCCCCATTTCTTCATCCATCAATGAGGAGGTCAGTCTTGGTGACTTCTGGGGCTTTATCATGTCTAAAATGATACAACTCTATGATGGAAAGAGCCATTTTTCTCCTCAACTCCTTCTGTTTCAGGTCAGAAAGTCTGAATCCTGGATTGTAAACTGATTTAGCCAAGCTCACACTGGTCTTTAACCTCCTGGTCCTAACTCCATTGAACCATTCCAGGTTGCCTCTCCCGGACCCTGGAAGATGCATGGCCCTGAACTTCAGGAAAATGAACTGAAGAGGATACACAGCAGACAATAGAAGGATCCCAGAGTCCACATCATGGTTCCCTTTGGCATAAGGCAGGGCTGTTAGTATAAAGCCCTTGAGTAGATACCAATTCTTCATAATCCTTTCTCCTCCCACCACAACCGCTGGAGCTCAAAGTGCAGCCCAAGGCAGAATGAGCTCCTTAGGAGGTCTCTGCTTGGGACTGTGTTCAGATCTGGAGGACCAATCACCAGAGAACTACTTACTTCTGAATTCAATGTTGCTATAACCCCCAGCTAGGTATTAATATGTGTGTTTGGGGGGAACATTGTGAGCTGACTTGGAGCCCTATTGGAGGTGTAGCAAGCACTTTTTAAGCAACTCTCACAGAGCCCTGTGGAAATAACTACCATCTCCCACAGATGGCCAAAATCATTCAGCCACAGGAATGCCTGGTTATGCTAACAAGGTGAAGTCAGTAGAGAAAAAGCAGTCAGATTTTCAGTTCCACAACTGCCTGTTCAGTAGTTTAGTCTAATAAGGTTTCCTAAGTGAAAGTAACTCACGGCTGCTTGACAATGGTCATGTGATAAAGTTTTGGCAAATGCCGTTAACTTTTACGGGCAGAAAAGAGAGACATTGGATGGTTAGAACAGTTACTCTGGAGGAATTATGTTATGAGAAATCCAATCTAGGAGAAGATTTTTTCTTTTGGAGGGTTGTTTGTGCTATTAACTTCAATGATTTAATTCATCTTCAGTTTTTCCGTGACTCAAGCCAAGACTGAAAATAATACAATCATGTGCAACTAACATTTTTTAGATACAAGTAAGTTGGATCACAGCCTGCCTATTGCTCTAAATGACTTACACATTGCTGTACATGAAGAGCACCATGGGAGACTTCCAAATATCTGCCTAGGTGTTGACAAGTACCAAGTCAGGCTGATATGAGTGACTGGATAGGTCCACATTTCAGGAACTTGGCACCCTGAAATGTCTGCATGGTTCAGCAAGTCATGAACTTTATGTGTACATAATATAGCACACCAATAATATCACTCCTGGAAACTCTTCCAAATCCTATTGCCATGGGTACCCAAAGGAAGTATTGAGATATGATTGGCTAAAACACCCTTAGCTTATGTCAATTGTGTAGTAAGCTACCTAGAAACATGGTTATTCTAATACTATCACTAGTTTTCTCCTAAGCTTTGTCTAAAATAGAAGTGAGACAATACATAGCAAAAGAACCAAAGAATATTAGAGTAGAAGGGAACCACAGAACTCATCAACCCAGCCTCCTACATCATTTGCCAGAGACATAAACTGAGTCACTGTTTTAGGTCACATTCCCTCAAAGCAGAGCCTGAGACAGGGATTCAGGTGCACATGATTTATTGAGGGACTACTCTTCAGGAAAAACCTATGAGGGAATAAGATAAGCAGTATAAGAAAGAGGAAAGTGCTGGGCAAGGATGTGACCTCAGGAAAGTCTAGTTTGGGCCTAAAGGGCTCTGGCTATAGGTGCTCCATGCAGTGGAGGGAGCTGCTGTCCTCTCAGCAGTGGATAGTTCACCAGAGAAACGAACAGCTGTGAGCTGTTAGCAATCAATACTCATAGCAGCTGGGAGATGGGTCCACGGGCCCAGTAATGGGGATCTGGGCAGGGCCACAGTGTCTACTGCACACAGCCTCAGAGAAATGCCTAGTACAAGGTGACACAGACAATTACAGTCCAAGTTAACTCATTCAGTACTCTTTTCTCTATATAAAGCTGCTGCTCCATGGTTTTTTGGGGATTTTTTTCCAGAATTTCAGAATATGATTTCATTCATTTTATTTTCCTGAGGATCAGATAACTTGGTGAACCACGATCACCTAGAAGGATATGAGCCCAATTTTGAGTCCATCTGGAATAGCTAGATCCCTTTGATTATTTGTTGACGTGAACTTCTGAGAGTAAATAAAATGTAGCAAATACTAGACATGTCATGGCTTCTGCCTACCCCCCCAAGTCCTTCCCAGGAGACTGTGTTATTAAGTATGAAATGTCTGATTTCCTTAAGTACTGTTTGACAGTTGCTATCTCTGATGTTTTACTTTGACACTTCTAGTTTTATTTTTTATTGTGAAGGTACATCCTCATTCTTTCAAGTGCATAGTTTGGCTTATGACTATCTTCCAAAAAAAAATTTTAGAGCAATTTTTATGAAACCATGGACAAGTAAAAATTTGTGTTATTTTCAAATATGAATTCCATCGTAGAACCAATGCAATACAGACAGCTCGAAATATCAGTGAAGTGTTTGGGAAGGATGTGGCTAATGAACACACAGTACATCGATGGTTTGAGAAGTTCCATTCTGGTGGTTTTAATCTTGAAAATGAGCCACATGGGTGACCTGAGACCAAGGTGGATAATGATGAGCTGAAAGCTGTAGTGGAAGCGAATCCATCTCAACTTAAGCATGAAAAAGCAGCAAGGTTTGATGTTACTATTCCAATAACATTGGACCATTTGAAACAAATCAGCAAGGCAAAGAAGCTGAATAGATGGGTACTGCATGAATTAAATGAGTGTCAGAAGAGAAATCATCTCTAAGCTTGCCTTTCTTTGCTGTCATGACATAAAGGTGAATCATTTCTATACCATATTGTTATGTGTGATGAAAAATGGATTCTTTTTGACAATCACAAGCATTTGGCACAATGGTTGGATGAAGATGAAGTGCTGAAACATAATCCAAAACCAAATATTCACCAAAAAAAGCTAATGGTGTCAGTTTGGTGGTCCAGCACTGGTATTTCCACAACAGCTTCATGAAACCTGGTCAATCAACTACAGTAGATGTCTACTACAACCCTGGAATTTACCAAGGGAAGCTGAAAGGTAACACTTTCACAGAGATAGAGATAGAGTGATAGAGAAAGAGAGAGAGAGAGGAGAGAGAGAGGCTAAGATGAATTGGGTAGAAGCTAAAGTTACAAGGGACCATACACTATGAGTAAATGGAGACCCTGGTAGAGAAAAAATACTGAATGGAGGATAAATATTTTAAGTCACCAGAGAATGGAGCAAAAACACAAAGCGTGTATACTCTGAGTGTATTAATGGCAGTGCTGAAAAATGAAGATCCTCTGTCAAGGGACTAATATCCAGAATATACCTGGAACTCAAACAACCTAACAATAAAAAAACAAATAATCCCATTTAAAAGTGGACAAAGGACATGTATAGACAATTCTCAAAAGAAGGCATATAAATGGCCAACAGGTATATGAAAAAATGCTCAACATCACTAATCAGCCGCATGCAATCAAATCTATAATGAGATATCATCTTATACCAGTCAGAATGGCTATTATTACAAAGACAAAAAATAACAGTTGCTGAAAAAGATGTGGAGAAAAGAGAACTCATACACTATGGATGGGAATGTAAATTAGTACAGCCACAATGGAAAACGGTATGGAGGCTTCCCAAAAAACAAAAAATATAACTATCATACAATCCAGCAATCCCATTACTAGGTATCTAGCCAAAAGAAAAGAAATCAGTATATTAAAGGGATACCTGCACATATTTTTTGCGGCACTATTCACAATAGCAAAGATAGAGGATCAACCTAAGTGCATACCAACAGCTGAACAGATAAAGAAAATCTGGTATAAATACCCAATGGAATACTATTGAGCCATAAGAAGGAATTAAATCGTGTCATTTGCAGCAACATGGAAGGAACTAAAGAACATTATCTTAAATGAAATAACCCAGGCACAGAAAGTTAAACATTGCACGTTCTCACTCATGTGTGGAACTCAGGTCCCACTCATGTGTGGGAGTTAAAAAAATTCATCTCATATAGGTAGAGAGTAGAACAATAGATACTAGAGACTGGGAAGGGTGAGTGGGTGGTGGGGTAATAGACAGGTTAACGGTACAAACTACAGTTAGATGAAAAGTGTAAATTCTAATGTTCAACAGCAGAGTTGAATGATTATGATTAATAACAATGTATCATATATTTCAAAGTAACTAGAATTGCTACTTTGGGATTTGAATTGCTCCCAATACATAGGAATGCTAAATAGTCAAAGTGATAGACACCTCAAATACCCTGCCCCAATCATTACGTAATCTATGCATGTAAAATATAATGTATCAATTTTTTTCCTTATTTAATTTTTTTATTTCTGCATATTATGGGGGTACAAATGTTTAGGTTACATATATTGTCTTTGCCCCCCCTGAGTCAGAGCTTCAAGCATGTCCATCCCTCAGATGGTGAACACCACACCCATTAGGTGTGAATATACCCATCCCCTCCTCCCCTCTCCCACCGGCCCGATACCCAATGAATGTTACTACTATATGTGCACATAAGTGTTGATCAATTAATACCAATTTGTTGGTGAGTACATGTGGTGTTTTTCCATTCTTGTGATACTTCCCTTAGTAGAATGGGCTCCAGCTCTATCCAGGATTATACAAGAGGTGCTAGTAGTTCACCATTGTTTTTTGCAGCTGTATAGTACTCCATGGTATACACATACCACATTTTATTAATCCACTCATGTATTGATGGGCACTTGGGTTGTTTCCACATTTTTGCAATTGTGAATTGTGCTGCTATAAATATTCTAGTGCAGATGTCTTTTTTATAGAATGTCTTTTTTTCCTTTGGGTAGATGCCCAGTAATGGGATTGCTGGATCAAATGGTAGTTCTACTTACTTTTAGCTCTTTGAGGTATCTCCATATTACTTTCCACAGAGGTTGTACTAGTTTGCAGTCCCACCAGAAGTGTATCTCTCCACATCCACACCAACATTGATTATTTTGGGACTTTTTGATAAAAGCCATTTTCACTGGGGTTAAGTGATATCCCACTGTGGTTTTGATTTGCATTTATTTCCCTGATGATTAGAGATGTTGAGCATTTTTTCATGTTGTTGGCCATTAATCTGTCTTCCTTTGAAAAATTTCTGTTCATGTCCTTTTCCCACTTTTTAATGGGATTTTTTGATTTTTCCTTGCTGATTTTCTTGAGTTCTATATTGATTCTAGTTATCAGCCCTTAATCAGATGTGTAGCATATGAATATTTTTTGCATATTCTCCGTAGGTTGTCTGTTTGCTCTCATGATAGTTTCCTTGGCTGTGCAGAAGCTTTTTTATTTCACCAGGTCCCATTTATTTATTTTTGTTGTTGCCATGATTGTCTTTGGGGTTTTCTTCATAAATTCTTTCCCTAGGCCAATGTCTATAAAAGTTTTTCCAACATTTTCTTCTAGAATTCTTACAGTTTCATGTCTTAGGCTTAAGTCTGTGATCCACCATGAGTTGATTTTCATGAAAGGTGAGAGGTGCAGATCCCATTTCAGTCTTCTACATGTGGCTATCCAATTTTCCCAGCACCATTTATTGAATAAGGATTATTTTTCCCAGTGTATGTTTTTGTCTGCTTTGTCAAAGATCAGATGGCTATGTAAGGATGGTTTTATATCTGGGTTCTCAGTTCTGTTCCATTGGTCTATGTCTCTGTTCTTGTGCCAATGCCATGCTGTTTTAGTTACTATAGCCTTGTAATATAGCTTGAAGTCTGGTAAATTGATGCCTCCCAATTTGTTCTTTTTGCTTAAGATTGCTTTTGCTATATGGGGTCTTCTCTGGTTCCATATGAAGTGTAGAATTATTTTTTATAGATCTGCGAAAAATGATGGTGGTATTTTAATAGGGATTGCACTGAATCTGTAGATTACTTTGGATAAACAAACACCATATGATCTTCTCAATAGACACAGAAAAACCATTCGACAAAATTCAGCACCTTTTTATGATAAGAACACTTAACAAAATAGGCATGGACAGGACTTACCTAAAAATGATAATAGCCATATACGACAAACCCACAGCCAACATCACACTGAATGGGGAAAAATTGAAAGCATTCCCGCTTAGAACTGGAACCAGGCAAGGTTGCCTTCCATCACCCCATCTATTCAACATAGTGCTGGAATGCCTAGCCAGAGCAATCAGCCAAGAGAAGGAAATCAATGGCATCCAAATGGGGGCAGAAGAGGTCAAACTATCACTCTTTGCTGACGATATGATATTATATCTAGAAAATCCCAAAGGTTCTGCCATGAGACTACTGGAATTGATAAAGAAATTCAACAAAGTCTCAGGTTACAAAATCAATGTACACAAATCAATAACATTCATATACACCAACAACAATCAAACTGAGAACCAAATCAAAGACTCATACCCTTCACAATAGCAACAAAGAAAATAAAATACCTAGGAATACATTTAACTAAGGAGGTGAAAAACCTCTACAGGGAGAACTACAAAACACTGAGGAAGTAAATAGCAGAGGATGTAAACAGGTGGAAAACCATACCATGCTCACAGATCAGCAGAATCAACATTGTCTATATTACCCAAAGTGTATCAATTTTTAAAAAGAGCCATCAACTCCTGCTACTGGGATGGAGTTTTATAAGCCAGACCAAGGATTTGGAAACCTATGGAAAACGTTTGTGTACCAGAGTAGGACAGATATTGGGCCATAAACATATCTTCAGAGGAAACCCAGCAGTCAGAAGATAGCATCCAGAGAAGCAAGGGGCTGACAAAAGACAGTGAACATGGGAATTACAGTCAAGGGTAGAGTTAGGAGTCCAGCCAGGTGGCAGAGTTCTCCCCAGGGAGATGGGAGAACAGACTGCATGGTTATTTGAGACAGGCATAGGGAAGTCAAAATCAGGCACATGAGGCACAATGCCAGTCCCAGGGAGACTTGGGAGGTGCACAGTCCTGACCTAGTGGGCGGGGACCCAAGGAGAGACAGGATGGCAAAAGAAAGTAGAGACTTGGCAGAAACACCAGGTCCCCACAGGACAAGCAGCAGGATGGCCTTCTCGGTGAGGGTTTCTTTTATCCCTTCCCAAGTTTTGCAGGCATTGGAAAACTCTGTGTAGGAGTTTGTATCTGAATCTCTAGGGGGTCAAAGCAGCTCCTCTTGTTATATGAGCCTATGTTTGCTGAGTATGCAAACATTCAGCAAGTATGGATCTTAAAACACTATCAAAAGGAGCAAAGCTCCTATAGGGAAAATGCACTATTAATCTTAAAAGTGCCTTTCTTTTTTTTTATAGCTCCTCTTCTCCAATAAAACATGACATTGTGGTTTTGTTTATTTTAGCATATTACAGTTTCAATAAAGCCTCAAATCCTTACATCAAATATATTCTTCAATGTCAGAAGGGCATGCAAAGATATGTTTCCTAATGAAAGATTTATCTTTTATCTGACAGTGATGATTTAGCCGGTGCTGATCTCTTCATCCTCTTTTCCACTGGAAAAAAAAAAGTTGAACAAAATTACCTTTCTTGGAATAATAGCCCCTCTAAAAACCTGACTACTTTGTCATTACCTCTGTAATCTCCCTTGGAGATCACGGGCTATTCATTTTCTCCCTGACTCCAATTTGCCTTTTGATATTTTTCTTTGGTCTGTTCAAACAGTCCCCCAATTGCCCAGCTCATCAGAGCGAGGCCTTGGAGCGAGCAGGAGCCCACTGACACCGCGTGTCACCCGGCACTCGCCGGCTCTGGGGCCCCTCCGTGCACTGTGGAGGAGCTTTGAAAATGCTCTAAGCTCTTCTCGTTAAAGCTTTCTCTAGCTCTTATCCCCGTGACATCTTTTATCTACATATCATGTCAGAGGCTGCAGCTTCTAGTCCTTAAAAAAAAAAAAATGTAGCTACTGAGCCTTTTGAAAAAGGAAAAATCTAAGAAAAAGAATGGCTGGAAATACGAGAGAATTACATGTGGATACTCGGGGCGCCATGTATAGCAAGGCAGGGTGTTTTCTGCACGAACCGAAATTCAGCCCGCACAGGACTGCGTGTGCCTGGAGAGGGTGCCTTCTCCACTTTGCACCAAGGTACCATCTGGCTGGCAGCAGCTCTGGGTTGTTTTCCTGATACCAAGGTGCGCCCATGATGGATATATTGTTGGGCTTGTTCTGATACCTCGAGCTGTTGCTGTTGTCTCCTTCGGCTATTTTCCCTTCCGTTGCGTCTGTGTGATTTCATCTCTGATGGCCCCTGTGGACGGTTCAGCAGCCATGCTTCAGAGGAGCACGGCACAAACCAGAAATCGCTCGTACCTCTCTCGTCTCTCCTCTTACACAGGCCCTTGAAAAGACATTTCTTTCTAACTGTGTGTAATCCGTGGTGTGGATCCAAGTGCACTTACTTAGCTCTTACTGGATTTTGAATGCACAGCCACATCCCAACTCATTAGTGACAAGAAAGCTGAGCCGTCAAGTGTGGCTGACACTCCAGGAGAGGGGTCTGTATCAGAGCAAGGTCCAGGATCCACACACAAGCTGAGTTGGCTTTTTCTTTTCTTTTAAGCTTTATTGATCTCAGGAAGAACTGAAGGCCTGTTGAAAAAGTGTGGGAATCAGCTCAACATACTAATTTATGTATTATTTATGCACTTAAAGAAGCCTAGACTCCCGGCAATAAAGGAAAAAATGTATGCAGTGGAACCGCCACTGGACTCAATTGCCACGTTCGGAACACGGCACACAGGAACAATGGGATACGGAAGCAACGTGGAATTTGGAATCAGACAGCCGGGGTTGGAGCACCACCTCCACCATGAGACCCGGGCAAGTTGCTCCATCTCTCTAGCCTTCAGTTTTCTCATCTCTAAAACAGACAGAAATATCTATCAATATTTGCAGGTTATTGTGGGGATTAAATGGGAAAAGCAGTGTATGAATTTCAAAGTGGTTACGAATGCCTGTTGCAGGTATCCGGTGTGGGGAAGGGGCACACGTCCAGCTCCTAGATTTCTTGTCACAGAATGGTCACTTTCCTAACAACTCTATAGCTCTAAAGAACTCTCCTATCTTTACTCCAATGAGACACAGAGCACAGACCTGCTCTGCTAATTCAGACCACAGCTGGCATTCTCTCTCTCTCTGTCTCTCTCTGCTGCCTCCCCCCCATAAAG
Source organism: Lepilemur ruficaudatus (assembly GCA_963574885.1). Classification (NCBI taxonomy): domain Eukaryota; kingdom Metazoa; phylum Chordata; class Mammalia; order Primates; family Lepilemuridae; genus Lepilemur; species Lepilemur ruficaudatus. The sequence continues at coordinate 21,232 of CAUYRT010094375.1, read as the reverse complement.
TAAAAATGGCTCAATCATCCACCTACCATAAAGCAATAATTCCAGTATTTTCCTAATAACCACAGCCCCAAAGTAATGGCCAGTCTGCCTTCCACATTCATCAAGGGGAGCACTGGTCTCTAGACAACCCACTCCTGCCCGGGTTCCTTGCTGCCAACAAAGTGGCTGTTGAAATCTGATTCCCGGGCCTGAAATGGCCCATCCACCTGTGCTAGCCCTGTGCCTTTGGTCCTCTGAGGGAGGATGGTCAACTTCAATGCGAAGTTCATGGAAGGCTGCCCACCCCCAGCATGGGCTTCCAGGATGGCAGTTCTCTCTTCTGCCCCAGGCATCCCCCAGTTCCAGGGACTCTCTATCAAAATTAGTTCATGCAGCAAGAACCCTCTGACCCTTTCAGTTCTCTCCAATCTACACCATTATGCTCCCAGCCCCAGGAAAGCAAGCAGATTTTTCTTTTCAGCCTTTGAAATCCAGTGGAGTTCATAACAATAGGGCTATTTCTCAAAGGATGGCTATCTTCATTGTTTGCAGGGAGCCCGATCTCTCCCCTGTCCTGCCAGCTCCCCATTTGCCCCTCTCCCTGTCATATATGCCTCCCTATCCTCTGGACTGTCAAAATGCCCAAAATGCACCTTAAAGATTTACTCTTTTGAATCCTGTAGACACTTCTGCAGTGGGAGCCACCTACTAAAATGCCAATACCTCTGGGAGCTGATCCTCCTCACATAGCACTTCAGCAGAGGTGACAACTGGCCAAAGCCACACAGCCTTGTTTCACTCTTCTCCTCTTAGCTGCCCTGGTGTACTGAGCCCAGAAACGGTTCTCCCTGGCTGCCAGCAGCCCTGACCCAATGCTCAGGAAAGAGTGTGGCAGAGGGAGCTGATCTCGGCGCCAAGGTTGACTTGCCAAGGTCGGGAATTATGAGACAGGGACAAACAAGTTCCCAAGGGGAGGTGGAATGTGAGCTGCAACCATAGGAGGCCCTCCGGCCTTCACACTAGCATTTCCTCATGGGGAAGCATGTGTGCACACCTGTCCTGGTGCCTGTCCAGCCCCTCAGCCTCTCTGCCACGCAACACAACAAACACTGCTTACTGGGAACCCCTGAGACTGTCTGACCAAGCAGGGTTCTTCTCCTGACCTTGGGAGCACACTCAGCCAACACACGGGGAAAGCTGGGAGAGCCAGAGAGTTAATGCCCCTAGAAGAAGCCTGAACCAGAGACGAAAGTTGGGGAGTCAAACCCTCAGCTGGGATAATCCTGGGGAAGTCCTACACCACCTCCTGACATTCTCCCACAAGACTGAGCTCCAGATGCCTTCAGAGGCGCCTGGCTGTCACACACCTTTGTCTGGCCTCTTTCTGCCTCACTTTCCCACTTCTCTACTGGTGGTTCCTAGGGTGACCTCCCAGACAAGCTATATGCCCTCAATCCTTGTTTTGTGATCTCCTTTGGAGGGCATTACTTTGAATACTTAATTTAACTCTGAATTTTCCTTCTGTATTGCGTGTGTCTCCTTGGCTGGTTTGGAGTTGTTTTGCCACAGTTCGTTCTTGAATGTCATCTCAGTTCGTACTTTGCATGGATGCATGTACAATTCTGTGATCCACAAGGGAACACACAGAAGTAGAGCATGGAGACAAGGGAGCAAAAAACCAATGGCAGATAAAAACCAGAGCTTTTGTTGAAGAGACATGCTGACTACCCTCTTTAAAACAAACTTAACCTTAATAATTCCTGTCAAGTTCTATATTGGCTTTTGCCAATAAGTCAATGAACAATCATTGAGCGCAGGTATGTGTAGAATACTCTGCTAGACTCTGTGGGAGATATGAAGCATGAGCCACAGCCCCTCCCTCTAGAAGGTTATAAGTGAATTGAGGAAATAAAACCTGTGTACCTGGCCAGGCACAGTGGCTCATACTTGTAATCCTAACACTTTGAGAGGATGATGTGGGAGGATCGCTGGAGACCAAGAGTTCGAGACCGGCCTGAGCAAGAGTGAGACCCTGACTCTACTAAAAGTAGAAAAATTAGCCAGGTGTGGTGATGCACACCTCTAGTCCCCATTACTCAGGAGGCTGAGGCAGGAGGATCGCTTGAGCCCAGGAGTTTGAGGTTGAAGTGAACTATGATGACACCACTGCACTCTAACCCAGGCAACGGAGCAAGATCCTATCTCAAAAACAAAAACAAAAAAAACCTGTGCACCTAACAATAACTCATAAAGCAAGGTGTCATGCAATAAATACCAAATGGATGTCATATAACTTTAATTTCAAGGAACAGTGGAACAAGTTATATTTCTGGATATCCCATCAAAGAGTTCAGAGACAATTCCATTCCCGTTGCTAACTGCAAAGAAAATAGCTTTCCATCAGAGGAATCCCTGGTCAATTCTGCATTGCAAGGGGAGGCAGCAGCATCAGAGCTTCATTCACAGATGGAATTTATACTTGTCTATAGTGGATTCCTCTCAGAGGCATCACAAAATACCTTGCTACTCTGACAAGGTATCTGACCGCAGAATCCCTACCAAATGCTTCTTTGCATGAAGCATTTATTAGTTGCTTAGCGGCCCCCTATATATATATGTTTTCTAGGGTAACCTGACTCTAGGGGGTCACACCAGTGATCCCAGAATCCTTGACTCTCAGAATTAGAAGGGACCCTAGAGGCCTTCCAGCCTCACTGTGTCTCCATAGGTTGCCATCCAGCTTGGACACCTCCAATGACCTGAAGTTCACTCCTTTTTGGTATCCTATTTCTTTGGGGGGCATCCCTAAGTGGTGGAATATCCTTCCTTCAGTAATGAAGGTTCTCTTGGAGTCATGGAGAAAGGATGACAACACTTCTACAGAGAGAGATGAAGGCTGCCATTAACACCCAGGAAGGCAGGGAATTCACCCCCAGATAGGTGAAGATAAGGGATACCTACTTTCATCCCAGGTGTATATCAGTGTTGGTAAGGAAAGGATCTGTTTTGTTTTGATTTTTCTTTTGAAATGATTTTGCTCTGTCATTCAGGCTAGAATGCAGTGGCATCATCACAGCTCATTGCAACCAAACTCCTGTGTTCAAGCAATCCTCCTACCTCACCCTCCCGAGTAGCTGCAACTACAGGTGCACACCACCACACCCAGCTAATTTTTAAAAATTTTTTTTGTAAAGATGGGTTCTTGTTATGTTGCCCACACTTGGCTCAAACTCCTGGCATGAATTGATTCTCCTGCCTCAGCCTCCCAAAGTGCTGGATTACAGGTGTAAGCCACCACACCTGGCTGAGGAATGGTTTTGAGGATTCTTCCTCAAATGTTCCCAGGAATTTGTTTAATTTTTTCCATGGAGGGGTTTATAAGGTTCTGTGGGCCCACATGACTTGAAAACACGTGGAGGGCCGATGTTCTGAGATTAGATGAAAGAGCTATAATCACTCCAGGCTGTGCTAAGGCAGAAACCTCAGCAGGGGCCAATGGAGAAAGGCAACAAAAGAGAATCCCAAGAGCGATCTTGGCCCTTCAAAGAAAGGCAGTCGTTTGGAGGGTTGGAATTAATTCCCAGGAAGAAAGTGGGTGAGTGTTCAGAGTCACACCTGCACCCACAAGCACTTACTGAGCACCACTATGAGCTTAATGCCCCAACTAAAACACCTGGTTCTTGCCCTTAAAGTGCTAAGTCCATGTGCCTTTCACCCAAGCCTTTGATTGCCTCCAGGCTTTTGCCCTCAAACTGATCCAAAGTTGCAACATGTGCTTTTCTTAAGACTTCCTCTTTTAAAAAACAATGCAAAAAAGTAGCAAAGAATAGTATATTAACATTTCATATCCCCACATGCAGAATTAACGATTTTATTTACTATCTCTTTGTTCTTCCCCTTTCTTCACTCTCTCCCCAAACTGCACCCCCAGAAAATCACCCCCATGAGTTTAATGTGTATCTTTCAGTCCATTCTTTTTACAATTTTACATTCATAATCCTTTATTTCCTACTCCTGGCTTAAAAGTTTCACTTTCTATTTCTGTTCTTTTATTGGTTACTCTTAAGATTTTAAAATACATACCTAACTTTACATTTTTACAATCAAGACTAAAGTTATTTGGTATCTGTATACAACTCCCTTCCCAAATGAACTCAATCCCAAATCTTCATTATATTTTGCTTTTAAACATATAAATAGGTTATTGTTTGCTTCTTTCATCCCATACCTTTTTTCTAGTTCATTTTTATTCCTGTTTTATGACATTCCTTATTATTTCCTTCTATCTGTGAGGGGTAAACTCTTCAAGTGCTTTCATGTCCTTATTTTTCCCTCACTTTTAAAATATCCTTTGGTTGGTGTTATGTAGTATACAATGTGCTTTAAAATATTTTAGAAGAAATAGCATAACACATATCTATAAACGTATGCTATTAATAATTGTAAGCTATGGTCATGGCTGGTTAAAACTGGGCATACCCAATCAATGATAAATACTCCAAGGGTGGTTAATTAGAATTGAAAGATCCCATTCAAGATTCCACTCCCCAGAAGCAACTTCTATGAGCCCTATAAATACTGCTATCCAAACCACAGAGTGAGCATGTTAATTATTAGCATAATGATATTGAAATTTTTTTTCATTGTTGAAATAATGGGGGGTCAAGCTAGGTGGATTGGTTAAGAATATCATACAGGCACTTCTTTCACTTCTGCACAAACAGGGTATAGAATCAGACTGGCCCAACCCCTGAACTCCCTGTGGAGCAATGGGCTCTCTTTCTACTTGTGTTTTACCAATTTAATAGAGGACTCTGTCACTTGATTCAACAGGAAGGTCAGCTGATCTTGCTTCTGGAATACTGTCACATCTGCCTCTAGAGAGTGTTTTATGCATTGGTAGAAATGCCTGAAGAATGGAGAACTAGAATTTCATTAATAAGAACAAACATGACTATTATTTGTGCCTGCTTACTAAAAAAAAAAAAAAATGTTTGTAAGTGTGGCAGAGTTCAGTCTGAGACTTGCTTTCATTATAACATTCTACCTGGTGGCAAGAATGTACAGAAAGGGACTTCACTCACCACTAATCACTGGAGGCCAGCAAAACTTACCAAAAGAATAAGGCAGTGACTGAATAGGCTTAGTTCTTAAAATCTGAATATGAAATCTGTGTTCAGAGTGTTTCAGAGTAGTATCCATTGTCTTCTGACATCTATTGATGAGAAGTCTACTGTCAAGTTTGATTGATATCAAATTATAGGTAATTCTGGTGGATTTTAGGATTTTATATTCTGCTGTTCTACCACAAACAGAATTTTTTTCTTTTACAATCCTTCTTGGCATTCTAATTTTTTCTTTCTAGAAATTTATGACTCCATATTTAGAAAATACTCAGCCATTGCTTCTTTGACTCTTGGCTTTCCATCATTATCTCGATTATTTTCTTATTAGCTCTATTCTTTGCTTCTAGAATTTTTATTAGATATATGTTGGAGTTTCTCATCCTCTCCTCCATGCCTACTAATTTCTGCCATATTTCTATATCTTGAGCTGTCTGTACTACATATGGAAAACTCTGTAGTTTCCATCTTCCAAATCATTAATTCTCCCTTTATCTGTGTCTAACCTGTACTATAACCCATCTACTGAGCTTTTAATTTTAATGACTCTTGCTCATTTTTAAAATTTCTACTTGATTCTTTTTAATTTGACTTTGAATAATTTATTATTTTTTCTGGCATTTCTATGTGTTTGGGAAAAGGGTCCGTTAGCATATGCTCAGTCTGACCTTTTGATTCAGAAGTCATTACATTAATTCTTTAGTGTAACTGGGAATTAGATTCAAGGCACCTTGATTTTAAGAAGATATGATAATAGAAATATGTGGAAGACACCCAGAATCTGTTTATTATAAAGAAGTCCAGAACCTGAGAGGGACAATAGCAAAGCAGGAATCTAAAAGACTTCATAAGCATGGAGAAACCATTTTAACAGCTATTTTACAATTACATTGTGCTCTCTAATAATAGGTTTTCAATATAAAGGATAGAGCTTGGCTTTGTAACTCCAAACTCTTGAGAGAAAACTGTGCCAAAAATCAGAGGTGTTTGATCCTGCAAGAGATAGTTATTAAGGGACTATTTGATGCAAATAAATCAGCAAACACTACACAGCTGGAGAGCTGATGCCAGGGTGAGCTTGGAGGGACTCAGAGGCCAGCTGGCAGGGAAACTGCTAATTGGAAAGCGACAATCATGGGGTTCTTAAGCAGACCAGTGACATCATGCTGATATTTCATTTTTCTTTCTTTTTCCACTTTGTGACAGAATTGAGGGAAGATACAACAGACATTTCAGTTGGCCAACTCTCAGTAGCCAATGGCCTCTATAGAGAAATGTATGGTTCTGATGGAGAAGTGGCCAGGGCAGTGCTGCAGGGCTATAAGACTTGCAACTGTAAAAACAAAAAAACACATAAGCACTAAGATTTACTAATGCCCCCAGGACAAACAGGGTTAATACTAATTGACAACAGTTAAGCATTAGTGCTGACTCTCACCAAAATCCCCTGGAGCAACTGCTATAATGCAGATTCCTGGGCTTCCGCTCAGAGTACTTGATTCAGTAGGTCTGGAATGGGGCTCAGAAATTTGCATGTTAACAAGCATTTGGATTATTCTGATATGAATGGTCAAACAAACACACACTTTGAGAAATGCTGTATTAAATTGTGGGGCAAATTATACGTAGGTGATGATAGGTATTTCAATGCGGCACTACAGTGTGATTTAGCTTTTAAATGAAATTACTGATTACTGGATGTTTGCACTTACCTATTTGAATAAAGTTTCTTTCACTGAAACAAAAAACTAGAATGGGAAGCTATGCTAGCTGGACTTCTCGGTTACCCACACCTGTGAGTAGGGCATCCTCTACGCAGCTCACCCAGGGTAGATGCTCTAACACAGTGATTCTCAACCCTGACTGCACATTAGATCACCTGAGACACTTATTAAAAATACCACTGCCTGGGCTCCACCCAAAACTGATTAAATCTTAACATCCAGGGGGTGAAGCCCAGGTATCAGCAATTTTTAAGAGCTTGTCAAGCAATTCTCATGTGTAGCCAAGGTGGAAAACTACTGGCTTTAACGAGAACTGAGGGGCTAGTCTTGCAAAACAAACCCCAGAAAGCAGAGGCAAACATTACTGCCTGTTTCTTAAATGGCACTCAGGCTGGACCTACGAAATAATTAGACATCTGGTGAAAAGACCAGTATTTCAGAATGTATGCAAAAATAAAGCTGCTTTGGAATTCACAAACACGGATTTTGCACGTAGGACCTCTTTCAGAATTAACGCCAGACAGATGTCTTTAGTTCCAACAGCCATGGCTGACAAATAGGAAGTTTCAGCCCCTTTCTCAGTCAAATATCGGCTGCGGTTGAAAATTAGCTCAGTCATCATCATTGATTAAGCAGTATTTTTCAAAGCCTCTATTCATCAGGAAAGGGATTCCACTCAACAGATTGACAGATTATTTTAGTGATTAGCTGGTGGTTTTCATCAGGTTAGCAAAATGCTTTATAGATGTGGTTTGGTCAAGCAATAGCTCCTGATTTTGACAAAAGCCGTCTCCCAGCCCTCTCCCCCACTCTTGTCTGACCCTCATGGTCTGGGAAGGCAGTAAATTCATCCCACAGACCCTGATATCGTTGTTTCCATTACCTCAGTCTACGCCATCCTTTCCACCTCCTCTTATACTCCAAAGACAGGATAAGTTTTAGATTCTGACTTGAAAACAATATTCAAATTCACTTGCTCAATTTTTCTTTTCTAAATGAAACAGAATTATATTTTGAACACTTTTTGTTCCCAAAGTGCCTTGCAGTTGTTGAGGTATTTTTAGAGGCTTCCTCTGTACCCTCCATCTTTTTCACATCTCTTAAATAACAGTTTTGGCAAGCAGTGACAACCAAGCAATCTCCCAGAGACGGTGTGCCTTAGGCGGATGGCTTGGGAAAGTGGGCTGTTGGCAGCAAAGGGACCAGGGACTCCTCTGCTCTTGTCCTGAACTCAACGCCAGATCTCTGGGGAAGCAGCCTTGCTAGAAGTCCATTTCTTGTGGCCCTTAACAATTTCACTGCAGGAAGCAGCCTGGTGTCACACAGGAAGGGAGGACTCAGAGCCCAGGGGCCTGGAGATGCACGTGAGCGTTAAGATGCTGCCTTTTGCAGTTGGGAGACCCTGGGCAAGCCATTTAACCTCTCGGAGCTTCTGCTCCCTCTCTTGTGGAATGAAAATAAAAACAGCCATCCTGCCTCCCTTAATAGATTGTTGTGAGAATAATGTGAGGTGACAGATGTGAGAGAGCTCTGTAAATTGTAAAGCCTGATATAACTCCGAGGTTTTATCATTAGACTGTGTGATCCATGTACGCCTGAATTCCATTCTTCATGACAAAAGAAGCCGTCAACATCAAATGCACAAGTGAAGGGGGTCCCTCTGGGAACACGCAAGTTCTCCTTCCTACTGTCTGAATTACTGACGGGGATGGATAGTCCCAAGGCATAGAAAATTCTGCTGGCCTTGGTCCCCTGAGAGCTGTCATAGAAAATATGACAAGGAAGCCTAGAGAAAGATAAAGGGATTAAGGGACTTCAAAGAAAGGGGTTTTGTTTTAACAAAGACCTTTTCTATAGAGGTCTTTAAACCAGTACAGGCTTTTCACCCACCCCAGATGGCTTACATGGTGGCCCTGTCTGAAGGCCCCAGATGGCCAAGATGACCTCTATGGAAGCATCATACTTTCTGAGGAGCCTCAATCAGGAGCAAGGCAATCAAGCTTTCAGCTTGTCACATTGCACTGGGTCAGCCAAAGCCTGCCAGAGAACAAGTATTTGGCCAACATGAAAAACAGAACCATGTACATCTTTACCAAGATATTTTAATATCAAATCTAAATGCATTTGCCATATAGAGGAGTTGTCCCTACCCAAACAGTAAGCTGGCTTACACTCGGGATGAAGTGCTGTTCCTACGAATGAATGTCACATTAAATGTAAAAGATTCAATGTGGAAAACGTACACGGTATGAACACACTTTCACAACACCGTTTTAATAGAATGAGGGGAGCAGTGGTTGTTCAAGCCGCTAAGACAATGGTTCTAAGAAGCTTGATATTTAGTGACATCTAGTGGTGTTAGATATGAAAGCCTTCACGGGCATTATTTTTAGGATGGTAAAACAATGAATTCACCAAATTTGCCTATTGGTCGAAGTCTAGTTTTTTGCAGTTCTCATCTTCACTTGCCCACCCCCCATGGACCAGACCTTGAGAAATCACATCCAATGGCAAAATACGGTAACGGCAGTAATGGAAAAGAACAGACCTGGCCTGTTGTATTTTTCATTTTTATTTAAACTGGTGCTTATCATAAATCTCTTCCTTAAGACATGATAGATGATTGTATCAGCAAGAATATGGCATTTGTGGGCCAGTAATCTAAGGTACATTGTCTGGTACCGGTCTGGCTCAGCAGACAGTATGTTAAAGGAACAGTGGCATTAAAGAATAACCTCGTTCAAGGAATGCACAGCATGTTCTCTTTTGAAATAATAAAACTTTAAAAAACTGTTTTTTATCCAAAGAAAGGTAGCCATTCTCCCTTTTACACAGTAAACTTAATGTTTTTTAATATCATACCATCCAAACCTGCCTAGCATAAACTCCATCTCACTGGTCTCCCATATTCTATGACAGTGAGGCTTCACTGTAGCAAAACAATATCTTTCTGGTATACCTTAGAAAACTCAAAGTGTTCCAGTGGCCACAACCTTCTCACCCTCTCCTATGAGGGCTTTATTACCAGGAAACCAGTGAAGGTCTCTGTGCAAATCAGCAGTGACACAAGCAAGGGTCATTTCAAGTAGGCAGAGAATAGCACTCATTTGGGACTTGCCTCGAGTATAGGAAAATAGATATTGTTTTATTTCTCATTCTCCTCCCTTTTTGGAAATTCCCCTGGGATTCTGCAAAAGTACTCATTCATTCGTTCAACAAATAGTTCAAGACCAAAATCAGTAAAGAAAAGTAGAGAAATGAGGCTTTTATAGGATTTTCTTGTCTTAGTCATTGCATTTATCAGATGAGGTCTTGGGCCCAAATTAAAAGTATGATTGGAGCGTGAATAAGCTGTATAATGCTTCAGTCTGTTGTTAACACATTCCTACAAGTAATCTTCCTAAGACGACACCTTTCCTTAGATCCTACGCTGGCTGATTCAGGTGCTCAGGAGAGCCCCCTAGTGCTCAGGGGCAGTAACTGCACCAAGTGGAGTTCACTGCTGCTCATTCTAGGCTACAGCCAAACCCGGAGGAAGACCTGGAACGTTCTGGCGCCGAGTCTGAAAATCAGGGGTGGGAGGGAGAAGAAGGAGGCATAGCAGGAAGCGGGGGAATCCTGTAGTCTCCAGCACCCTCAACAGCAAGGCTAGTAGCGTCACTGGAGTTCCCAGCCTCCTGATCCACAGACCCAAAGGAGGCGGGTGGAGGTCAGGCCTTTACGGGTCCGTGAGCATCTTCCTCTCAACGCTTGGCTCCAAAGCTCTAAAGCGATTAGGAAAAGCAACCTGGAGAACGGGCCGGCTGCTTGTGCAAAATATCTGCACGGCTTGCTTAGTGATTTCATTCACATATCTGAATGTTTCCCCTCAGGATGGCTTTTTCTGACCATCTATTTCAAATATCCCACCCTGCCGTGCTCGCCACCGGAGCCCTTGCCTGATCTCCGGACTCGCAGTCCTGGCTGCTGCTGGAATTTCCACCTAGATGTGCCACAAGCATTGTATCCTCCCCATGTCCACAACTGAACCGCTCGTTGGCCCCGAGATCTGCTCTTCCTCATCCTCCTGGGCTCCCCGTCTGAGTTTTTGGCACCATCGCCGCCGGGGACGCTCAAGCAGACATCGGGGGCTCATCGCGGCCCTTCTCTCTCATCTCCGCGCTGCTCCCCCGCCGCTTCAGGCAGTCATCGGGACCTGCTGATTCTTCCTTCTGAATCTCTGATTTGTCCCCTCTGCTCTAGTCCCTGCATTTCTGCCTCACTTCAGGCTCTCATCGCCTTTTATTTCTCACTTGGCCATCGGCAGAACCTCCCTGCCTTCGGGGTCGCCTCCTCCAATTCAGTCTCCACCCCGAAGCCACAACAGTCTTACTAGTCCTATCCCTTGGCCCTCCTACCTACTAAATTTCTTCTCCCTGTTGAGTTCAGGACGAAGTCCCCATCTCCCCGTCCCCTGGATCCCAGCGCTCATCTCTCACCATCCCCCGCGTGCTCAGTGTGTCGTGCTCACACAGGTGGTCGTACTTTTGGAGCGTTCCACCCTCCTCCGTGCCCCGGTGCCCTTCCACATGCTATTTGCTCCCGCTGGGATGCCCTCCTCATCTTCCCAGACTCCCACTCTCCCCCTCAGCCTCCTTCCCATGGATTTAGTTGCTCCTTCCTCTGAGCTTTCATAAAACTTTGTTTTATCTCTATTCAAAAACTTCCTCATATATTTCCCATAATAATTTTTTTCACCTATATGTCTCCTCCACTAGACTGCAAAATCTTCAAGGGATAGGACAATATTTTGATTGTTTTCTGTAGCTCTAGCATTTGGCATAGTGCCAACCACAGATTTAATGGCACGATAAGTGTTTGTTGAATGAATAAAAAGTGTAAGCCCACCAGTTACATCAACAGCCCAGAGGGCTTTTCCAAGTTGGAACAATAAAGGGACCTGTGAACACCACCTTGCTGTTCCATGGTCTTAATTATTCAAGCATGCCTTTTTCCCTCTTCTTCCTCCCTAACCAAACACTGGTTTCCTTCAGGGGAACACCCTCCTCCATGCAGCCCAAATGCAAAAGCTGACCACTTTCCCAGTTCCAGAATGTTCCAAAGGTAATGGCATTCCCATGCCTTTGTAGTGATTGGTTCCAGAGGGGCATATGACTGAGTTTGGACCTATGAGACATGAGAAAAGATCTTCTGAAGGTTTCTCAAGCTTCCAAAAGCAGCCCTCAGTCTTTCTCTGGACATTGCCAGATGCAGACATACAGCCCACCTACAAGCCCAGGAAGAAGTCAGAGGCCAGCAGAGCCAAGAACATCTCAGGAAAACAGGGCAGGATCCCCTGGATTGAGCCAACACTGAAGCCCACCCTACCTTGAGACTTCTAGAGGTATAAGCCCAATAAACCTCTTTTTAAGTCCTTTTGAGTTCCTTATGCCATTGTTCTTATAATTAAAATCATCTGGCCTGAAACATATATTCAAAATAATATACATATGCATGCATTTGAAAAACATCACTTAACTACTCATGCCTGCTTGATTATCTAACAGTAAACCATGTTTCTGTCACCCTTCCCCTTTGTGAAATAGACTGTAAGTCCTCACTTAACACCGTCAATAGGTTCTTGGAAACCGCAACTTGAAGCAAAATGACACATAATGAAACCAATCTTACTGTAGGCTGATTGGTATAAACAAGAGTTAAGTTCCTGTGGCCTATTTCTTGTCACAAAAACATCGACAAACTTTTAAATACTCAAACACTTTTCAAATAAAACATTGAAATAAATATGAGCTATACATATATTTAAGAAAGATTAATAAAAACAGGCAAGATGATTATTTACCCATTTATTTCAGTTCAGGGTCGTGGGTGGCAGGAGCCTGTCCCAGCAGCTCAGCCATAAGGCAGGAAGCAGCCATGGCAGGGCACGCTCTCACCCACTCTCAGACTGGAGCCACACAGACACGCCAGTTCCCCTAGCACACACATCTTCAGGAGGTGGGAGGAAACCAGAGCACCCAGAGAAAACCCACACAGACATGGGGAGAACATGCAAACTCCACATCGACAGCGGCCCCAGCTTAGGAAGCAAATTTTTTTTTCCTCATCAAAGTTACAACAAAATGACGTTGAACAAAACGACATTCTTGGGGGGCCTGCTGTAGACTAGATTAAGGAAAATTGGTAGAGCAACCAATGTCAGCTCAAGTTCATTACACAGCATCGACTGACAGATTCAGTCACCTTTTGACAAAGCTTGTCTAACAGCTAACATCCTGGTGAGTGTAAGGACAGAGGCCTGGCAGAACTGAGTTCAGGTTCAAATTTCTACCACTGTGCACGGCCCCATCCTTCTTCCCTGGATCCAGTCACTACAGTTTATTGATGTGTCCATCAGTCTCTTGATTGGTTGCCTTTACAAAAAATACTAACTCTGAAACAATAATGTCAACAGCTCTTAACCATCAGAGCAAGGCTCCACAGAGCTGCCAAACCAAACTTGAAAGCTTAGAGAAGAAAACCAAGCAAATCTGGGCCCCTGTTGGGAATGGCCTTTGTGATTTCATGATCGATATCATATATATATGTTTCCATCCACAGTTCCCAGCTCATAGCTCCCATATCCCTCATTACAGTAAACAGAATCCCTCTGACCTTCTCCTGCCCTGCTTTCACTTGCCAGATTGGGTCCTGCCCCATAGCCTGGAGGAAGGAAGGCTGCACAGAGAGGCCGAGAAGAACCTGAGCAGACAGGCCTTGCTGGGTTTATTTGGATCATACCCTCTTTGTCCGATCACATTTCAACACGGTTGCCCATGCTCCAATCGTGCCTGTATAATGAAGCCTCCATAAAAACTCCAAAAGACAGAGTTCAAAGAGTTTCCAGAGAGCTGAACATGTGCAGGTTCCTGAAGGGTGGTGTGCCCAGGGGATGGGGGACATGGAAGTCCACACCCCTTCCCCCCTAAACTCCATATCTCTCTTCACCTATATCCTTTATAATATCCTTTATAATAAGTCCATAAATTTAAGTGTTTCCCTGAGTTCTGTGAGCCACTCCAGAAACTTAATGGGACCCAAAGAGGGGGTCATGGGAACCCCAACTTAAAGCTCATTCATCAGAAGTTCCAGAGGCCAAGACTTGGTATCAGTGTGAGAAGGGGCAGTGAGGACTGCGCCCTCACCCTGTGGGATCTGACACTATGTCCAGGTAGATGGCATCAGAACTGAATAAGAGGACACCCAGCTGGTGTCCACTGCACAATTGATTACTTGGTGGTGGGGAGAAATCCCCCACATTTGGTCACAGAAGTCTTCTGTGATGATTGTTGTTGTGTTGTGAGAGAATAGGAAAAGGCACTTTGGTTTTGAGTTTTTCCAGAACATTCTTGAACTTGGGAAAAATTATTGGCTGAGTCAGTGTTCACTGAAAACAAAACCCCTAGGGATATTTTGAAGGGCTCAAATTTGGGCTCAAGTGATCCTCCTGCCTCAGCCTCCCAAACAGCTAGAACTACAGGTGTGTGCCACCACACCTGGCTAATTTTTCCATCTTTTGTAGAGACAGGGTCTCACTCTTGCTCAGGCTGGTCTTGAACTCCTCACCTCAAGCAATCCCCCTGCCTCGGCCTCCCAAAATGCTAGGATTACAGGTGTGAGCCACCATGCCTGGCCCAATCTCCATCATTTTAACGAATTTTGTGATACCTCCCCAGAAGACCCCCTCAATAAAGCTAGAAAGGAAAGGTTGGTTCCTTTGTGCTTCCCTAGCAAACAAGTCAAACAAATCTTCTTTTTTGTTACCATTGATCGTCTTTGCGACAAATGCACAAAGTGTTACAATACTAACAGAGTTTCTGCCTTTTCTCCTCATCTTCCTGACACCACCTTCCAAGGAATGAGAGGGGAAGCATCCTGGAGTTTACCAGACCTCATTTGGAAAGATGTCAGAGTATACAACGTAGCTACAAGCGTACATCTTGTTTCTGAATGTGCTGCCTGGAGATTGCCAGCACCGGCCTGGAAGAATCCCCACTCTTCGCCACCCTCACACGGGTACCATGTCCCTGGTCAGCAACGAGTTCCAACCAAAGAATACCCTCTCTTCCTGATTCTTATATAAGCTTAGGAATGTAAGCCAAGCACAGATCCTTGCTGTTCAAGGATCACATCTGCAGCGATCAATACTGAAGCCAACACGTGGGTGATTGTGAATATTTCATTCAGCCTTCAAATCTCTTCCAGAGACCAACAGAGAGTAAAGACTATAAAATGCAAGCATATCTTCCCTTCTTATTTCATCTCTGAGCCTAGGAAAACTGCTTTGCAGAAAATAAAACCCCACTTAGCTAGCCTCCCACCTCCCCTAACATTTAGGTCCCACCTATGCCATCAGAAGGGGGGCAAAGACACCAGGAAGAAGGAGATGGCAGATGTGTGGCCACACAGTGAGGACATCATGAGGCATAAGCTCAAGTTGGGTGTCTCCTTTCCTGTGTCTGCGTGGGGCTATGAGCACGTCCAGTCATTTCCTGTCCTCGCACATAATGCCTCTTTCAAAGGAGTAGGGGAGGGAGAGAGAGAGAACTGGGTACACTGGGGCACTTGTGCTTTACCTGGGTGGCAGTGGAAACGAGCTGCACCTGAACGCCACTTTTTTAGGGATATTATAAAGGCCATTTGACATAATCAGCTCTGGCAGTAGCCTGCCAGGTTGTCTGAAATCCCCAGGATTCATGCACCACTTAAGAGCACCAGAATGTTTTTTGACCCAAGACATCCTTAGTAACCAAGAGAATTGGACCAATGGCCCATGATATTGCCACTGGGTAAACCCTGGCGACTGTGGACAGACAGGTGGCCATCTCCAACAGGGATTTACTTGGCAGATTTAACCACTCATTCCCTCCTGGTTAGGATAACAGGGTCTTCTCAAGAGCACCAACAATCTTTAGGAGAAGGGCTTGGTAGCAGCAAGATGCAGTGTAATGGAGTAGGCTAAGAGCAGGGATTCTGGAAGCAGACAGTCCTAATTGTGATATCTTACTCTTTCAATTACTGTTGTGTGGCCTTGGGCAGTTTACTTAACCTTTCTGGTCTGAGTTTCTTCACCTGTAAAATGGAGATGTTAATAATAGTGCCGAGGTAGGAAGAATTCTAAGATGGCCCCAAGATCCATGCTCCCTGGTGGTCGGGCCCTTTATAATACCCAGAACTGTGAATATGACGGATATCACCCTCGTGATCAGGTTATGTTATATGGCACTGCTGACTGTAAGAAAAGGAGATTATCTGGGCGGGCCTGACCTCATCAGGTGAGCTTTTTAAAAGCAGAGGGAGAAGTCAGAGCGATGGGCTCCTGCTGGTCTGGAGGAAGCAGCAGCAACCTTGCTGTGAACGGCCTATAGGGCCGAGCGGCAGGGAATGGGGGTGGGTCTCAAGGACTGAGCTGACAGCCAATAAGGAAGTAGAGATCTTACCCCTCTAACCGCAAAGAACTAAATCCACCCAACAACCTCAATGAGCCTGGAAGTAGACTCTTCCCCAAAGCCTCCAAAAAGGAGCATGGCTTGGCTAACACCTGATTTCAGCCTTATCAGATCCTGAGCAGAGGCCTCAGCCGCGCCACGCCCAGACTTCTGCGCCATAAAAGTGTAAGACAATAAACAGGTACTATTTTAAGCCATTGAGCTTGCGGAAATTTGTTATGCAGCAACAGGAAACTGATACAAGTACCGACTTTGTAAGGTTTTGCTGTGGAAAAACATACAGATAAAGCATGTAGCACAGCCTCTGGCACATAGTAATTTTCCAATAAATGTTAGCGATTATCGTCATTGATGGATCAACAACAGAGCATTGAAAGAAAAGAAAAAGCTTTACAGCTTTAAATTCTTACCTTGGAAAAACTACTTAACCTCTCTGAATCTCAGCTCCCCATTAGTAAAATGAAAGAGTAGAGCTCTAATAATACTGGTGTACACATGTACTCACCATTAAATCAGTACTAATCGATCAACACTGAAGTGCACATATGGAAGTAACATTCACTGGGTATCAGGCAGGTGGGAGGGGGACCTGCCTAATGGGTGCAGTCCATGCTGTCTGGGGGTGGGCACACTTGTAGTTTGACTCAGGTGGTGCAAAGGCAATTTATGTGACCAAAGCGTTTGTAATATTCTGAAATAAAAAATATTAAATAATAAAAATATTAAAATTTAAAAAATTTTAAAAAATAAAATAAAGATAGTGGAGTAAGGTTAAAAAAAAATACTGGTGTAGAGTCCTCACAAATGGTAGCTCATTTAATTGCTCCAGCAACCCAGGGAGGTAACATAATCATTGTCCCCATTTCAGAAATGGAAACACAGATTCAGAGAGGTCAAGTGGCTCACCTAAGATCACACGTAAGTACGGCAGATGGAGGTCTCAGGCCAGGCTTTCTGACTCACAGTCCTGTGTTATTTCCAGCTACACCTTATTCCCGCAAAGAACTCTTCAAGTGCTGCAAGTGTGTGAAGCAACAGTATTTGCAGTGGCTGTTGGAGCTGATGGCTGGATTTATCAAACCTCCACCTCCGTTCTCTTCTCTTTATAAGCCAACATCCGCCTGGCCATGGCCATGACCCTTGGCCTTTTCTGGCTTATTTCTCCAACTGTACTGTGGATCCCACAGTGTGTGGATCCCAGCAAGGAAGCAGAGATGCGGCTGGGGATGGAGCCCTGAAGGGAGAGAGGCCTTGGGCCGCTGACCACGACAGGTCACATAGTCACACTGACTGAGCCACAGACTCCCAGAACATTCTACTCAATGAACCTCAGAAGTCAGTTCTTAACAAGCCACAAAGTAACAATTACAAAGATCTGTCTCCAGGGAGAACTTGGACACCTGCATACATATTTTCAGGTCATTATTACTTTTTATTCCTTCCAAAGTGAAGAAGAAATAA
Source organism: Lepilemur ruficaudatus (assembly GCA_963574885.1). Classification (NCBI taxonomy): domain Eukaryota; kingdom Metazoa; phylum Chordata; class Mammalia; order Primates; family Lepilemuridae; genus Lepilemur; species Lepilemur ruficaudatus. Next base: position 3,457 of record CAUYRT010094375.1, on the reverse strand, counting down.
AGGATAAGAGGCAAAGTAAATAAGGGTAGTCAAAATCATAAAGGGTAATAGTTTGATTCATTTTGAAATATCATCTTTAAAACTTCTTTAACTTTTTCATTTAATTTAAAATTGACTGCTATAATGAAGTCCTTCAAGCAGGAATAGCTTAAATGATCACTCTGGCAATATGACAGTCACCTTACCCCTCCCCTCCTGGGTCTGAAACTAAGTGTCTAAAGAACACCCTCAGGCTTCCTTTCTGCCAACATTTATCATGTCCCATTTAGGGTCTGGCACCGTGCGAGAGCCGCCTGAGACAGGTAAAGATCATAAAAGGTTCATGCTCTCAAAATGCTTCTAAATTAATTTCAAAATACTATCAACACACTTGTGAAGGTTAATTTTAATGTGATTTAGTTGGGCCATGGTGCCTAGATGTTCCATGAAACATTATTCTGGCTGTTTCTGTGAGGGTGTTTTTGGATGAGATTAACATTTAAGTCGGTGGACTTTAAGTAAAGCAAATCGCCCTCCAAAACGTAGGTGGGCCTCATCCAACCACTGGAAGGTCTGAATAGAACAAAAGACAGACCTCCCCTGAGCAAGAAGAAATTCTGCTAGCAGACAGCCTTCCAACTTCACCAGTGGCAGTTCTCCCTGGGCCTGCAGCCTGCAGCCTGCTCTGCAGATTTTGGACGTGCCAGCTTCCATAATCATGTGAGTAGCCACTTCCTTGAAATAAATATTTCAATAGATAGATATATAAATAGATATCACCTATTGGTCTATGTCTCTGGAGAACCCTAATACAATACTTAAGGTGATTTTTGAACTATAAAATATCAAGAGTCTAATCAGAAGTTAAAGGGGTTCAGGTGAAGAGGCTGGCAGAGATGAGGAGAACGAGTTTTCAGAGATTTAGGACTGAGAACTATGTCTCAAATAAAAGAGAAGCTTGAAGTAGACCACGAAAGGGAGGAAGAGCAGGGAGGAAGGAGGAAGAGCACTCACAAAGAGTAACAATAGCTGCTGGACACTGAGCGATGCCTCTGGACAAGGGTCCGTGCTCAGAGCTTTACATTCGATCCTCACAGAAACTCTATGGATGGCCAAAATCCAAAACTCTGACAACGCCAAATGCTGGTGAGGATGTGGAGCAGCAGGGTTCTTACTCATTGCTAGTGGGAATGCAACATGGTACAGCTGCTTGGGAAAACAACTTGGCAGTTTCTTACAAAGCTAAACATAGGCTTACCATGCTTTCCAGTAATCATGGTCCTGGGCATTTACCCCAATTAATTGAAAACTTTTGTCAACACAAAAACCTATACACAAATACTTATAGTAGCGGTATTTGTAATTGCCAAAAATTGGAAGTAACCAAAATATCTTTCAATAGGTGAATGGATAAGCAAATTGGCACATACTTACAATGGAATGTTATTCAATGATAAGAAGAAACCACCCAGGCATCGTAGCACACACCTCAAATCCCACACTTTGGGAGGCTGAGGCAGGAGGACCACTTGAGCCCAGGAATTTGAGACTGTAGTAAGCTGTGATCAAGCCACTGCACTCTAGCCTGGTTTGGTGACAGAGCAAGACCATAAAAAAAAACCATTTTTTTTAAATATGAAAAAAAGAAGAAATGAGCTATTAAGCAATGAGAAGACATAGAGGAATATTAAATGCGTATTCTAAGTGAAAGAAGCCGATCTTAAAAAGGCTACCTACTGTGATTCCAACTATATGACATTCTAGAAAGGATAAGACTATAGAGACAGTTAAAAGGAAAAAATCAGTGACTGCCAGGAGTTGTAGAGGAGGGAGGAGGCACGGGGGATTTTTAGGGCAGCAAAACTGCTCTGTATGATACCGTGATGATGAACACATAACATACATTTGTCAAAACCCATAGAGCTATAAAATATGAAGGGTGCGGAGGGAACTCACTGCACTTTCTCCACAATTTTTCTATAAACCTAAAACTTCCCTAAAAAATACTAAAATCTAACAAAAAATTTTCAAACCTTATGGGATGAGTATTATCCCCATTTCATAGATAAGGAAACTGAGGTACAGAGAGGTACCTAATGAAGGTGATACAACACAACTAAACAACAGCAGCTCCAGGCAGCAAACCCAGGCAACCTGCACTTCCCGCCAAGGACACAGGAGCCAGCAGGACTCCACCAGCCCTCACGCAAACCCTCTGAGTCCCAACACCTGCCAACAATTCGTGCCTTCCCTGTAATATTCTCATGCATGTCTCTCTTTCTTACTCATGTAATAATTCTTACATGTGTCTTGGTCTTGATATCCATCTCTGAAGCCAGCACGGGGCAAATAAAGGTCTAGTAAGTGAACTTAATCTATCCAGGCTTCTGACCTGGTCAGTAACAGACCCACAGACTTGACCGTAGCCTCCCTGTTACCTTGTGGGCTTTTATGCTGCTGAGACTTCTTCTTACTCCCAAGGCTCTGTTCAGCTTCTGAACATCAGATACCTCCAGGGTGACCTTCTTACCACCCACTCAGTTCAGATTAACTCAGGGACTTCCCTGGGGCATATGGAAGCACACTAAACTGCACGTGTTAACATGCTCAGTGTGATCAGTTAGACACATATACTACCGTGAAAGCATCACCACAATCAAGACAATCAAAAAACATTTCCATCACCCCCAAAATTCTCTTGTGCTCTTTCAGCAGGCAATAGTCGCTCACTCAGCTGCTTTCCGTCCCTGTAGATTGCTTTCCACTTTCTAGAGTTGATATAAATGCAGACATACAAGATGGACTGTTTTTAGTCTGGGGTTTCACTCTGCATAACTGGTTTGAGATCCACCCATGTTGTTGTGTATGTCAGTACTGCATTTTATTTTATAGCGGAATAGCATTCTGGTGTATGGCTATGCTACAGTCTATCCACGCTCCTGTTGATGAATGTTTGTTGTCAGTTTGGAGCTATTACCAAAAAAAGCTGATATGAATATTTGTGCACAAGTTCTTCTGCACACATGTTTTCATTTCCTTAGGTAAATATCTAGGAGTGGAAGGGCTGTGTCGTATGGTAGGTGTATGTTTAACTTTCTAAGAAACTGCCAAACTCTTTTCCGAAGCGATCGTGCCATTTTACATTTCCACCAGCAGTATTTGAGAGTTCCAATTGCCCCACGTTCCCACCAGTACTTGGTATGATCAGCATTTTGTTGTGTTTTATTTTGTTTCATTTGTTTGCCGTTCTAATGCGTGTAATGTAGTGGTACTCCATTATGATTTTATTGGAATTTGCTCACTAATGATGTTGAGTACATTTTCACATGTTTACCGGCATTTTGTATATCTTCTGTGTCATGTCTATTCAAATCTTTTGCTCATTTTCTTATTGAGGTTTTTGTCTTTTTACTTTTACTTATTTATTTATTTTTAGAGATGGGGTCTCACCCTGTGACACAGGCTGGAGTGCAGTGGT
>CAUYRT010094372.1:0-16045 GCA_963574885.1 Lepilemur ruficaudatus | reverse complement strand
CAGCCCCAGCAAGGGGTTGGAGGGCAGCAGCAGGTGTGGCCCCAGTGCTCAGGTCTTCATGGCCAGGGCCACCTGGGCCACTCAGAGCCACGACAGGCAAAGCCCTATGGGACTCATGGCCTAGAGAGCAGAGTCAGCCTGCGTCTAGGAGGGGGGGCGTCTGCTCTGGAAGGCCCATCCCCGAGCCAGGCAGGGAGGGGCAGCTCGGGGCTCCTCCAGCCCTCCTCCTGGCCAGGGCTGAGTGTGTCTGGCCTCCCTGGCTCATGAACCACCCCGAGGGACCGTGGGGTGTCGAGGACCCGTGTGTGCGCGCACACGCAAGTAGTAGGAAGGGGAGCCCAGGGACTCCCCTTGAGCCATTACTGTTGCCAAGACTTCCTGGCAGGGTTGAGGTAAAAAAATCCCCAAGAAGACACTTTGGGAGACCTCCCAGGGGAGTGGGCAGAGGGAAGGGGGTCCCTATGCCCTCTAGCCTGGCCTGGGAGAAGGCTGGGGACAAATCCCTGTCCTAGCCCTCAGCGGGGCAGGAACACAGCAAGGAAAGGCAGGGAAGGCTGCTATGGCTCAGAGAGCCCCGTGGGAGGTGGGGGGACAGCCTACCCGGGACCAGGGCATACCAGCTCTACGTCCTGCCCTGCCACGTTAGGATGTCACAAGTGAGGGCAGCAGAGCTTAATAGAGGATCCCATCTGTGCGCCTGCGGGCAGGCGGACGCCAGGCTCTCCCCTCCCCAACATCCTGTCTCTTCTCCTCTGTGCCCAGCCAGGGTCTGGTGCACGAGGAGCCCTCCCGCTGCTGGCCGCAGGGTGGGACCTGTGCCTCCACCTGTGGGCGGCTTTGCAGGACAAGGAGCTCCTGGCCAGCCACACCCCCAGGACAGGAACGCCGATGTAGGTGACACGGTGGGTGTGCCATGGCACCTGCAGGCACTGAACCGCCTGCTGGGGAGAGGGTTGAGCTGCGGTCACATGCCCAAACCCCAAATTAGCCGTGCAGGTCATCTTATCGCCTTCTCCAGGGGGACGTGGGTTTCTCCTGAAATCTCTGCCCCCTGGTGACATGTGTGGCGCCACCCCACCCCTGCCGGCCACCTCGCCCGGTTCCTGGGTGCTGGGTGCTGTGGGGCCCCGACTGCAGGCCCCGGAGCCACTGCTCACATTTCCTAATAATGTGAAGGGTGGGCCCACACACCCCGGCTTCTTCTGGCCATGCTGGGAATGGTCACGAGGTGTGATATTTTGAAAACATGAGCTCGATGTCCGAGAGTGTGGCCGGCCCTCTGCTTTGGCTGTCTGGTGCCCTGGTTGCTATATTTTGGTGACTGAATCTTTTTAGCCTACAGAGCATGTCACTTCCAAGACATTTTGGACTAAAAAACGAGCACGTACGGGCTATTCTTATTAGCTGTCCAGGGACTCCGGGTGTGCCTGGGGGACCAGCCTGTCCCCCTGTGCCCCAGGCCTGGAGAGCTCGCACCCCGCCTGGCCCATTCATGTGGTCCAGCTCACGTCCACGTTTCTACCCACCCTGCCCCAGCGCAGGGCTGGACATGCCCCAGAAGTGGCCACGGGGGGCCTGGTCCTCTGCCGACCGGGTCCAGCCACCCACACTCTGCAGCACCCACCTTCCCAGTGCCCCATGAAGACGGTGCGGTGTCCCGTGTGTGCGTGAGGAGGCCCCGCCTGAGAGCAAAGGACTCAGCCTGGACACACAGCCTGCGCCTGGAGCAGCCCCTGCTCTGGCTCCGAGGTCCTGGGCACTGTGCTGGGGTCAGTAGGCTGCTGGGACCTGGCCTGGCCCTTGAGCCTGTGCAGACTGTCCCTTAGTTGCAGGGAGCCTGCTTCTCAGCCCCCAGCAGAACAAGGGTCCCCAAGGGTGGCTGACCCTTCTTCACTCCCCCTGCAGCTGAGCTGGGGCATCTGGGGCCCTCTGCCCTCAACGGGCAGCCCCGCCATGGGATGGGGGCACCTTGCGCCCACACGCTGGGGTCTAGCTGCCTGTTCCTGTCCCAGCACGTGGGGTGGCCAGGTGGAGTGTGTTTGAGAGGCCATACCCTGCTATTTTTAGCACTTTCGGCTCCAAGGCTGCTGTAAACAGCCTGCCCCAGCCTTTCTCTGCCCTGGAGACCTCTCCTGCCCAGTGCAGTGGGGCTGTCACTTGTCCCGGCAAGGCCTGGAGGGGAGTCCCTGAACTTTCCCATACACTCTCCCCTGCAGCAGCCCTGCGGTCCTCAGCCCCGAGTCTGTGATTTCTCCCCAGCGGCAGGTGCTGGGGCCACCACACAGGCTGGACCAGGCCACGCTTGGGGGCCGCAGTTGAGTATCCCACGCTAAAAAGCAGGGCCCTGTACGTGAGCACAGCGTGTCCCTGCGCTGCCACCATTGCAATCCCAGGGGAGCAGCCGGCCACTGCCAGGCACCCCGTACTGTGTGTGGCAGCCGCCTGGCCAGCTTTGAGCAGATGCGAGCCTGTGTTGGGTGTCCCCCGCTTTGCATGCAATCCTTAATGTGTTAGCGTTTCGCTATGTATTGAGACAACCCAGGCAACATCTTGCAGGCACTAATCCCAGGGGCTGGGGCTCTGGGGAGAGGGGGAAGGACAGTGGCAGCCCACCAGTGCCTGTCCCCACAGGCGTGGTGGCGCCTGCGTGGAGGGGACCCCCTAATCTTGGTGCCTCGGCTTCTAACACAATGCGAGGCTGCCAGCCTTTGTGTGTGGGGACTCTTCCTGTCCACTCCTGTTTGCTCCCCAGAGCAGCTGGATGCCGGGCCCTCTTCCATCCACCACGGCCTGCCTGGCGACAGGGCGGCACTGTATGCGCATAGGCAGAACGTTCTGGTTTTGCTTGAATTTGCTGGGAAACAGCAGGGAGCGTGGTTTGAGATATCTGAATATTTGTGGCTGTGCAAACCCAGAATCAACAAATAATAATCAGCAAATCAACAAAAATTATACCAACGATCAACAAATAATAATACACCAGGAATCCATAGGAATGAGCGCAGTTCAGCACCACGGCGTTTCTCGGCTCACTTCTGTCCCTCCCCGTGTTGCAGTGCGCTGAGCCCCGGGTCACAGCCCAGGCAACAGCAGGGGCGGCCCCGAGGAGCCTCCCCAGGCGGCTGTGCCGTGTCACACCCCGTCCAAGCAAGCGGGGCTGCAGAGCAGAGTCTGAGCAGGACCGGGGTGTGGGCGTTTGCCGGGGTGGTGGCCCTGGGAAGCAGGGGGGCTGGACGCTGGTGGCAGTGGGATGACGGAGCTGGCCACCTCTGTGGGCACGCGGGGCTCAGTCCCGACGGGGACCCTACGGAATCATGTGTGGGCATCTCAGGACAGCTCACCAGGAGGTGGGGGACTGCGCATGTACCCAGTAACTCCTGACCCAGGGTTGAGTGCTGCCCATGGGGTGCTAACACTCTGGAACTTTCCACTGTAAGGGGTCCCTCTTGGCTTCAGACAAGCCAGGAACCATAAGGGTCAGAGCACAAGAGGCCCAGGGGGTTAAAGGTCAACAAAACCCTTAAAAAATCCAGGACTGGGAAGCCTGGGGCCTGCAAGGATTCCTACCCGCTGCTGATCTGTCATCAGCAGGACGAGGGAATGGTCACAAACGGTCACAAATGGTCACGAAGTGTAGCACCCACACCAGCCCTGCCTGCGAGGATGAGGACAGACGTCCCATCGGGGCCTAGGCTCGGGGGAGAGAAATCAGGGCCCGAGGTGGTGAGGGGCTGGGGTCGGGGACTCCTGAGTGGACTCGCTGGGGCCGCTGGAGCAAGTTACAGCGCTGTCGGAGCGGGAAGGCGGGTGGGCGCATCGTCTGAAAGCGTTTGCGTTCAGTGCTCTGGCCGGTTTTGCCTGCGGATGCCGGAGGCCCAGGGGGCTGAGCTCAGCCCCCAGCTCCACTGCTCAGAGCTGTGCGACCCTGGGCAAGGTACCTCCTCTCTCTGGGCCTCAGCGTCGCCATCTCTAAAGCAGAGATGATGGAATCTCCCCTGCGGACTGCAGTGAGGCCTCAGCGGGGTAACCATGGATGCACCGAGGGAGGGGCCCCTATGGTCTTCATGATTATCACTGTCATTGTTGGCATCAGTCAGACGGACTGCCTTTTCTTCTCAGATGCGGTGCACGGCTCCTCCTCCTCCTCACGTGCGTGGCCGTGGTCGATCAGCTCCCCTGTCCCCTGGTGGCCCCTCGCCACGCTCCCTTCCCTCTCCCTTGGGAAGGGCCACAACCTGGCACAGGCTCTCCTTGTCCAGAGGTTGGGGATAGGCCTGGAGGGCAGGGTATAGGCTGAGGTGGGAGGGAGGTGGGGTGCCCTGAGGGGCCAGTGGGCTGGGGGGCAGCGGTGTGCCCAGGCACACCCCCCAGGACACGGGGAGCAGCCCTTTTTAACCCAGAGCCAGCACAGGAAAAGTGAGCATTCATGGGGTTTCATTCTCCAATTCAAAGTGAAAATAACTTTACTGAGACCCACAGACAAAACTTGTGTCCTCTTATAAATATGATGCTGGAAGAACCAGCCGGCTGCCAAGTCACACATTCTCCTGGGCGTGACCGAGAGTCTGGGGGACCCAAGCTGCTCTGGGCCCAGGGCCAGTGACGTGGCTGCATTCCGTTTCCAGGGCCACGTGTGGGCTGGAGGTCAGAGCAGCCTGGGGAACCCTTTGGAGCGGACACCGGATTCCACACTTTAGCACTGTCCCGCTGCAGCCCTCTGGCTCTCAGCAGAGCCGTTCCTCGCCCCCAATTCACCAGTCCACCAGGGCCCAGGCACTGCGGCCACCTCCCAGCCTCAGCACCACAAATGGACCCCTGCACCCGTCCATGGGGATCCTCCCTGTTCCCCACCTGAGGCCCCTTCCCTTTCCTGAGTCCTCCCTGGGCCCCATCTGCTCCACTTCCTCACAGACTCGGGCTCAGGGCACCCCTTCCCAGCACCCCAGCCCTTCCCAGGTGCCACCCTGTCTCTGACCCAGCCTTACCCCCACACTTCCCAGGAGCAGCCTACCTGCTGCTTGGAGGATTCCAGCCCCACTCTCCAGGGAAGTGGTTTTGCCTGAGGTCACCTGGAACCTCCCATTTGACAAGTGCAGCTCTGATCCTGTTGGCCTTCACGGCCCTGAGGTACAAAATAGAAAGGGGCATCCTCGTCCTCAAGACGCTTTGGCCCATGTGATGGAGAGCGGTCATAACATACTGATTAATTGGAACACTACCCTCTGCTGCATACAGTTCCAAGATGACTACCTTGAGAATGGCACCCCCTTAGATGTGTGCCCTTGTGCAGTGCACCGCCTGTGTAGCTTTACAGGGCTGCCCTGGAAGGGCACTTTGCAGTCCTCGTCCTGCTCTTTCTTGGAGGCATCTAATTCATTTGCTCATTTAATGGTGCATTCTGGATCAGGTCAGTGCATGGCTGTCAGTGAGATTTGCGAAGATCCCAACACTGTGCCCACCCAGTGGCCTGCCTGGCTCCCAGTAGGACATCAACAAGTATGGATAAGACTCCTGTAAGGAAAGTTTGGAACCAAACCAGCAAGTGAAGGGTAGATACAATAATATATATCTGTGCCTCAGAATGTGCAGAGAAAAGAACGTTGAATTGATCCAGCTTGTTCAATCTTTCTTCCCTTCTCCATCGTCCATCACAGCAGCAGCAGCCCACCGGACATCTCCATTCCCGCCTCGAGAGAGCAATGGCCATGAAAGGACCCACCCGCAGGACCGTGGCGGGACGTCTCACAAACAGGTGCTGGCTGAGTTCTGCTCCAAGCTGTGGCTTTTTGAGGTGATGAGCTCACCGTCGTCTATCAAGGCCGCATTCCACATCCTAAGTATAGATGAAGTTGCATTCTTGGAATATACATAGATCCTTATTTTGGGGTTGGCCTATTGGTGTCAACGTCTGGCGTCTACATGATTTCTTTTGACTGTTTACGGATCGGCAGGATGATGATATATTGGGAAGGGCAGTAAGTTGGCCTGTGTCAACGTGAACGGCCTGGCCTGAGAGAAGAAGTGGATTTAGAAAGTCCAGCATAGGCAAGCCAACCTGGTGGCGGAGAGCACAGAGAAGAGCCAGTGGCCCCAGGGAGTCACTTGAGGACATCACAGGGCCAAACACCCTTTTTCATTTATTTTGATAGGTGGAATTTAGTTTTAATTATTTCAGAGAATGCTTCATGAGATATTTTCAAAGAGAAATGAGATCTTAATAATCTGAGCTCTCATTACAGTCCTCAGCTATTAAATCTTTATAAATCTCTGTTGGGCGTGCAGAAGAGGCAGCTGGGTCTGGAAGGATGTGAACTTGGAGCATGAGTGAGCAGAAAATGGTGGCTTGAATGTGTTGGAGGCTCCATTTCCCTTCCTGGGGCCTTGAGATCAAGGGTAGGGGCTGCTCCCCAGGTGAAGTCATGACATGGAACAATTTTGACAATGATAGTTGATGATGGGGGAAAACTGAGGCAGGGGTGGACACAATTGCCAGAATCTGACAACCTGCCCAAGGAGACTTGGAAACTGTCCTCCATCAAACTGGTTTAATTTCACTCCTGCTAAAGTTAACCCCTAAAACTGGGGAGTTTCAGCAACTCAATGGAGAGGTTGAGTTTGACTTATTTTTACTACCCCAAATTAAATGGCCCACGTCCGCTGGCTGTGCATGTCATTGCGCCTTATTTCTGTACCCCTGATTCATGCTTCCCTCCTTCGAGCTTCTCAGGCTCATGGAAACTGGGGAAAGCTTAGGGCCCCGAGGACCCACCAGGCCTCTGGCCACCATGCTGCTTCCTGCTGGAGAGGAACGCCCAGTGAGGGCTTCGTGGGTGGATTTTTCATCTCTGTTTGAGTCTTTTGTTTTCGCCCCAAAGGTCCCCATCCCCGAAGTGCCCCCCCCCCACATCTCTCGGGGTCCTCCCAGGATATGCTACAGGGTCTCAAACTGCCCAAGCCCAGCTCATCACAGGCCTTTCTCCCCAGACACACTCTCTTTGGGCCCCCTGCCCTGGGCGTCTGAGCCAGCTCAGTGTCCCCCAGTGTTTAGCCAGTCATGACGTCCTGTTGATGACAGATCCTAAGCCCACCTCAGATCAACACTGATCTGCCACCTGCCAGCTGCAGACCTGGCCTCTACTCAGACCCTTAGCATCACTGCTCTCTGGCCTGGCTGTCGGTCATGGTGGCAGCCCACTCTGCCCATGGCTACTTCGGTCCACACTGCCAGGAGTTCCCTTCCTGAGAGCATCTGAGCAGCCTGTCACACATCCCTCAGCAGCCTTGGCCTGGACTCCACAGGACGGGATTCAGCCCTGGCTCTGACCTCCCTGCATGCCCAGAAATGACCGCCATGGAGCCCTGCTGCCCCTCCCTCTGTGTCCCGAGTGCATGACACCCTGGTGTTTCTCTGTCCCAGCCCATCTCGGGTCTGCTGCCTGAATACCCCTTCTCTCCTCCTGAGCCTGGAGGGCCCAGCGGGTCTTGAGAGGCAGCTTAAGTACCACCTCCTTTGTGGAGCCTTAGGAACTAGATGAACGCTATGGAGTAAATGAACGAATTCTCCAGAAGAGGGAGAATGAGCACTGTGTTCTCCAGTCACTTGACACCATCATCGTGGAATCATAGCACATCTGAGATGGAGGCACATGACAGTCCACTGACAATAGGGAAACTGAGGCAGAGGTGAACCAGCCCCAAGCTTCCTGATTCCCAGGACAGGCCAGAGTCTACAAGAACACAGTTTCCTGAAGGGGACCCCCCAAACTGCAGGCCCAGACCTTGGGATTCCTCATGGCTGAAGCAAATGCCTCTTGTAGGTCTTCCCCCTGAATGTTCCTCCCCGAGGGGCCCTCCAGGGAAAAGAGTGTGACACCAGCTCAGGGCTCTGGTGGCTTCTTAGAAAAACCTTTGAGAAGAGCCTGAGGGTCACAGTGTCGGTGGATTCTGACACCCTCTCTTGTTCGGTGTCAAGGATAAGGCACTCACAGGAAAAATTCAAGTTCATGGCAATGTTCTCACACAGCCAAGCCACCTTTTTTCTTTTCTAGCAATCAATGCCAGAGCCCGACACTTCGTCATAGACTGAGAAGAAATACGCTCTGCAAGCACGTGTTGGAAATAAGAGTGTGTGCTCCCAGGAGTAAATAACCCAATGGCTTAGTTAGAAACCTGCCTGGAAAGCATGCCCGCCTGCATCCCTGTGCTGATTAGACACTCTGTATCAGCAAAAAACCCCTAGTTCTTATGGATCAGGGTTCCTTGCACCTTCCTACCCTGTCGGCTAGGGCGATTTCAGCTGCGAATAAAAGAAACCTCAGACAACTGGCTGAATGATGAGGAAAGCAGGTGGCCCTTCCCAAGGAAGGGCGGCTCCAGGCTGACCAGTTTGGTCCCTCAGTGGCATCCTGAAGGCATCTGTCACCCTTTCACTCATGGTTCTGTGTGTCACCTGCAGACCCAACCATCAGCTGCAGTAGGAGGCCATCTTTGCCTCCTGTGTTTTTATCAGCCTGGAAAGCTTTCCCAGCATTCCTCAGTAGCCATCCCCTCACATCTCATTGGCTAGGATTGGGTCACATGCCCCATACTAAGCCAGTCATTGTGTAGGAAAACCATTGGCTTAGCCAATCAGAGCCTACCCCTGAGGCACACAGGTGGTGCCTAGACCCCAGGGCAAACCCGGCTCGGCAGCAAGGAAGGAGGGGAGGCTGCTGGTTTTGGGTGGGACCTGCAAGCCTGTCACCCGCATCCCCTTGCTGGTTCTGCCAAAGGCTTTCATAACAGCCACCTCTAACCTGTCATGGTGGGGCCCTTGGATGTCACTGTCCCCTGACAGTATCCGGGTCAGCCAGAGGTCCTGGTGGGAGAAGGCTACTTCTAGAAGTTTCTAGGAGCTGGAGGAAGGCATCTCCACACCAGTCCACTGAGTGCTGCCCATGGTCTCCCCTCACCATCCTGTGTCCTGGAGGGGGGCTGGTCCAGTGCAGAATTCTCAGGAGCTGGGCCTCCCTTCCTGCCGGGGCCCGCAGTCCAGCCCTGTGCGTAGACAGCCCTCCCCGCAGCCAGACGGCACCAGCATGGCCTGCCCTGAACGCTGGGATTCCAACCCAGGACTTACACTGTTGCCCACACCTATCCAGATGAAAGTCCCTTTTAAAAATTGAATATAATTCGCATGCCATAAAATTCACTATTTTGAGATGTACAATTCAGTGGCTGTTTACAAGTTTGTGCAACCACCACCACAATCAATTTTAGAACACGTTCATTCCCTAAAAAGAAGCCACACACCCCTTAGGGATCACTCCCTAAACCCCTCCCAGCAGCCCCTGGCAACCGCGAATCTACTTTTTGTCTCTACGGATTTGCCTGTTCTGGACAGTTCATGTGACATGTGGTCCTCTGTGACTGGCTCCTTTCACTTAACATCGTGTTTCATCCTTGCTGGAGCCGACGTCCGTGCTCTGTTCCTTTTCCTGCCAAATAGCGTCCCACTGTCTGGACGTTGTGTTTATCTGGCCGACGGACACTTGGGTGGTTTCTACGTTTGGGGTACTGTGAATAATGCAGCTGTGAACATCTGCGTGCGTGTTTTTGTGTGGACAGATATTTTCATTCTTGTAGTGCAGGTGCCTAGGAGTGTGATTACTGGCTGCCGGTCGTTTTGACAAGATGAAAGCACATCCATACTTAAGGGGTCAGTGTCCCAAGCACCCGAGACGGAGGTGGGAGTTGGGGCTGTGGCCTGGGCTATGCTGTCTGGTGACTATGGGACCTTAGCCAAAGGCCTTTTCTGGGTTGGTCTCAACAACAGGGCACTGGAGAGGATGGGCCCAGCTCTGAGCAGGGACCTGCACGCCCACCTCCTCTCTGGGGAGGGAACCAAGGTTTCTCTGGCACCTGTGCTGGAGAGAGATGACGGTGCCCCCCCTGGAGAGCAGAGAAGGGACAGGACATGGGCATCTGTCCTGGCTTTGGCTCCCTGACCAGGGCCCTTTGCTGCTGAGACAGGAAGATACCGCCCTCCTGCTGTACTTGCCACCAGTTTCCGTTTGCACTTTTATGTCTATACCACTTTGTCATATCTCCTTAGACTTGCAAGTAAACCTTAGCTAATTCTAATGAAAGCCATGCAGAGCTTAGCCAGAAATTTAATTGTATTTACTAAAAAGCTAATAAATATTTACTACAAATTTCATTGCTCCATAAAATTGAAGACTGCGCCTTCCGCGTGCTGTCTCAGCTGCGAGGCCAGGCTGGGGAAGACGGGGAGGTGGGCTGGAGGGAGAGGGAAGGATCCGGCTCTTGTTCCAGCTAAACGGAGGTCCTCCCTCAGTGTCTTCTGTAATGAGAGCCGATCGCTCCCAGCGCCTTTGATCTGAGCTTGATCATCTTATTTGGAAAGCAAGCTTTCTTACAAGGCTCCATTTCAGTTGCAGTTCCGAACCAGATCTCCTTGATTATGCATGGAAATCTTACAACATTTTCCACTGAGACAGTTTTTGAATTAACTGAAAACTTAGCAATTTTGTAATTTTTGAATTGTAGATTTCTGGCTCCCCTTCTTGGTCTCATAAGTCCATCGATGGGTCTTTTTAAATCTGAAATTTGCCATAGGCTGAGTCCTCGAAGAAAGATATATACCCCTGACATTTAAAAAAAATTAATGGAAAATCACTAAATCCCTTCAAATGCTACATTGAAATGTGGTTACAGCTCTTTCCCCATGCCCAGTGAGGATTTAATCATAGCAAGCTCTTAATGTTTAATATTGACATCCTTATCCAAGAGACCAAAAAAAATATTTTGCAAGGGGCAGCTTGGCATTTCCTAAACTTGCTGACAGCACCCCCGGCTCTAATTTGGAGTTGTGGCAACTGGAGGATGACCCAGTGACCCTGACTTTTACCCAAACTCAAAGTCTAGGGCCTCAGACAAGGTCAGAGCCCCCAGGGCAAGAGTGGGGTGAGGGGGCTGCTCTGGGAATTCCTCGGCCACTGGTTCCCTCTTGCCTCCAGAATCCTCAGCAGCCCCAGAGCCTCTAATTGCGCGGGTCACACTTGCCAACTCACGTGGGCCAGAGCACATTCCATGGCCAAGGCCAGAGTTAAGGAGTGAGAAATAGACTCTTCCAGATGGAAGGAAGATAAAAGTCACATCCAAAGGGGCATGGCTATGGAGACAGGAGGAAGGTGTGGCCATTCTGCAGTCACCACAGAGCCCCACCTGGACCACATTTATGGAGCTGCCGTGCCCATCCCCGCTGCCGTGAGGGGTGGCTGCTGGCAGTCACGGCTGCCTCCTCTCCCGGAGAACGGCCTCGGCTGACAGGAGCCCTGCGCCCAGCTATCCTATTCCTTTCTGCCGGGGCTGGGGTCACAGCCAACGGCTGACCGAGTTGAGGGTACAAAAGGCTGCCCCGTCTTCTAGGTGGTGTGATTCATGTTGCTGAGCCCACCAGGCATCGGTCCAGGGCTAGCCTTGACCTCAGCCCACCGCTGCTCAGCTCTTTCCCCTTCCTTCCCTGTCCCACCTTCCTCCCCCTCGACAAGCCACACGCCCCACGTGCCCGCCCCAGTTCCGCTTCCAGGGAACGCAAGTGTGGAGACCGTGTTTCCCAAGGATGGCCCACCAGTGTTCCCTCTCCGCCGTGAGAAGTCAGGTCTGTGCCCCTCCCGAGTGGGTGGTGGCTTGCTGGTAACCAGGGGCCTGGCGAACAGGCACTCGGTGCCTTAGACTAGCGGGTTCACAAAGGTGGCGCAGCTCCTGTTTTGCTGCTGGACACCCCTCTTGGAGGCTTTGGACTGACCGACCAGCTTGAGGCTGCCTGTTGCGAGGGGCCCCGCCCTGCCCAGGGTTCCGCCATCGCCTGGCTGCAGCTGCAGGAGAGACTACCCCACTGGACCTGTCCCGAATTCCTGGCCCACGGAAGTCTTGAGAGATGATAAAATGATGGCTGATGTTTAAGCCATTGTTTTGGTCCACTTCTCTGAGCAGTAATGGAGTGTGTACACTGACCTTAGACTATGTGCATCGCCCTCTAGTCAGGAGGAACACAAACTGGGACCCTGTGTCCAAGCCGCTGGCCCTCTGCGCTCACTCTGCGTGGCAAATTGCATCCGTGTGCGTCTGCCCTGTTAGCCTGGTTTCTCCCTCCACCCCGGGGCCGCATTAGGAACGCTAGCTAGAGCCCCACGCGTCAGGACCTTCATGTCTGTAGCAGACACACCTTCTTTTCTTCTCTAGCAAGCTGGTCTGCCCCTGTAACCTCTCTTCCTCTAGAGTATCTAGAGGAGAGAAACTTCCAGAACAGCAGGTGCCTCTGTGGATGTCCAGTGGAAGGGTCAGTGGTGAGGTCAGTTGAAGGTTTTTTCCTCTGTTGGAACTCTGGAAGTGTACCTGTTTCCAAGGGACAGACGTTTGTCTGGGCTTCCTCTCCGACGGCTGGCAGGCCCATCCTGGGCAGTGTGTCCCTGTAAGCGGGGCTGGAGTTTTCGAGGAGTAGGAGGGTGGGGCAGGGCCAGGAACGATGCGGCCCTGCGCTCAGAGCTCTTGGGAGTTCGGATGCATTTTCAAGATGTTGGCATTTATTCCCAGCGCCCCCGGCCACCCACGCTTCAGTCTTCACTTAACAGCAGAGTCCGGAGGACACACGGCAGGGCGAGATTGACCACTTTGCCACGGCGGGGAGGCGGGGAGGATGGGGGGTGGAATAGGGAGGGAGGGGGATGGCTGGGGGACGGGGTGGTATAAGGGAGGTGGGGGTGAGTAACGGATAGCAGGGAATGGCTTGGGGGAAATTCTGGCACTTTTGAAATTTTCCAGCTTCAACGCATAGCGTTAAGTGAGGCTACTGGATTTTGCCTAATTGTGAAAGGCATTAGGAGTTGTATGTTTAGGCTGTCTTTTTTTTTTTTCTAAGAAAACGTGAAACGTTAAAGAGTGGGGGAGGGGGCCGGGCACGGTGGCTCAAGCCTGTAATCCAAGCTCTCTGGGAGGCCGAGGCGGGAGGATCGCTCAAGGTCAGGAGTTCAAAACCAGCCTGAGCAAGAGCGAGACCCCGTCTCTACTAAAAATAGAAAGAAATTAATCGGCCAGCTAAAAATATATAGAAAAAATTAGCCGGGCATGGTGGCGCATGCCTGTAGTCCCAGCTACTCGGGAGGCTGAGGCAGAAGGATCGCTTGAGCCCAGGAGTGTGAGGCTGCTGTGAGCCAGGCTGACGCCACGGCACTCTAGCCCGGGCAACAGAGTGAGACTCTGCCTCAAAAAAAAGAAAAAAAAAAGAGTGGGGGAGGAAAGGCAGCCACATGAGTGGGGCTCACAGGAGGGCAGCTGCAGTTAATACCCCCTAAACCCAGGTAGGCAGCTTTATGGGGGTTTACAGCTTCAACAGGCTCAGGCTAGATCCAATAGTCAACTATCCGGTGGATGTTATGAATGAATGAATGAATATTGTAAAGATACACAAGCTGATGTTATTTTTGATGGATCCTGGAGCAAAATCAATCTCATTTATCCTTAAAAATGGTGGGGGAAAAATCTGAATGCAGGCTCTGGACAACTGGGGGATTTTCCCCTCAATCCTCTTTTAACTTTTGTTTCATTTTGGGAATGCAGAGATGTCACATTTACACAAGTGAAACCATGGAAGGAAACTCCAAGTCCATTCGTAATTACCCTGGAAACTTCAGACAGGCCCATGCCTATTCAAATCATTTCCCCAGCGAGGACCGAGTCGGGGGAGGCCTGGGACTGATGCTGTCCTTCTGGGGGGTGACCTGGACGCGGCTGCTCAGAAGCGCCTGCGTTCCGGGCGCTGGCAGCAGTTTCTGCATTTGCAGTTGCAGAATGAAGTGCCCCATCAGAGGAGCAAAATCCCCAAACCAAAGTTAGAGCATCCGATTTTGGTTCCTTAACCATCTGCGGGGAAATTTTTTAGTTTTTCACATACTCAAAAAGAAACAGCAAGGGAGGAAAGGCCGTTTCCTGTGACCACGCTCTCGGGGCAGCCGCCCTAGGCTTTGTCCTGAGTGTGCCCGAGCGCCCTCCCGGCAGGGCCTCACCTCTGCCAGCAGCGTCATGGGGTAGCCTCACGTGAGCCCTGCCACTGGCTCCTAAACAGGCTGGCGCCTCTTAACCCCCAGAAGAGGGGAAGTTGTCACCCCAGAGGTGCAGGAACGTGCCCAAGATGCTTGGGCCTGGGGCCACAGCATCAGCAGAGAGCCGCGTGGCTGCCTACTCCCGTCCTTGGTCGTCTTAATCACGTCCTAAGGCTCCCTGCCCAGCTCTAGTCCCCAGCTTTAGGAGGTAGGATATAGCTGGTGTTTAGAAAACTCTTGTTAAACCGGCAAACCAGTTATTTACATAGCCTGTAATTCCAAAGAGAGTAATTATTCGCTTACAGAAACTCTAAGACTGTCATTTCAGATACCAGCACATAAGTGATTAGTTAAATTCTCCCTGTGAAATAAGCATATTTGGATACCTGTCGAAAAACAGTAGAGGGAAATACAGACTTGGCAGTTATGAAAAATCACCTGCATCACACTCGTGGAATTTAACATCTTAAAGCATTGATTAGCCACACGGGTGTAATGAGACCCTGCATTTGTGAATCAGGTGATTTTTTAATCCTTGCAACCCAAGCCAGAGAACAGAGGGGATCTGGCAGTTACGGGGCTGACTGGCCCCCGTAGGTGTCCAGGCTGGAGACTCCACGCCCTGCTGCCCTTGGAGGCGCTGCCTCCCCGGTGTTGCCCGGCGACAGACAGGTTGGCCTCGAGTGCTTCGCCCCAGCTCCACACAGCCCTCCACTGCCTCCCGAGGCCTTCACACGCCCCACGGCTTGGGAATTCTAGTCGAACTGAGTTTATTAATCAGAGGCCCATGCTTCAAGTGAGTAATAAGGCACAAATACGACTGGGCTGCCCCAAACATAACCTGGGTGGGAAGAACGAAGTCAGAGTCGGTCATCTCAGCGACTCCCAGGGACACACGCTCGCAGGGTTCGGGAGCAACTGCTGGTCGGCCTGGGCTGGGCAGAGGTCTGGCCCAGGGTTTCTTCTGTGTCCACGGTCTGTGGTGAGGCCAAGGGGTGGCCAGAGACTACCAGTCTTCAAAAGCCCCCAAATCCACATAGTGAATAAAGGAGTCATGCTTGTTATGGCAACGAGAATTCAAGACTAGTCCCTAGGACTCTTCCAGAGGATGGCCCCACCATAAACCTCTCCAGGGTGGAAATTCCAGAGCCAGCCCCGCCTCCGAGCCCAGCACCTGGCCAGAGTCCCGCTCTGGCAGCTCCTCGTTGGGAAGCCTGACAAGGTGAAACTGGAGGTGTACAGAGTGGACACGAGAGACGTGGCTTGGGGGGGGATGACCATTCATTCATTCATTCATTCATTTCTTCATGCATTCACTCACTCAGTCAAATGTTCCGATGGCTGGCCCGGGCCTTTCTACCAGGGAGAGAGGGACATGCCAAGAGGACCAAAGCCTGCGGGCAGTGGAGTGGGTGGGGCAAAGATGCCCGGCCTTCTCTGCTCGGGACTGTCCAGGGGCACACACTTAAGTTGACCCCCTGTCATCTTTACTTTTTGAATGTAACAAACCTCGTTAATTCAGACTGTTAATTTCGAGTATTTCACCCCAGGTTGGGTGGAACTTCTCCTTTGCACACAAGAAAGATATGTCAGCAGATGAGAGAAAAAGAACTTTTAAACTGCCCTACTTTCGCACCTGTGTACACTTTCAAACCTCCGCACCAGGGCCCACAGCAAGAAAGACATTTCACCTCGGTACGCACAAACATATCATGCGTAGTAGCCACGTTAGAACTAAAGCAAAACTTTCAGCCGGGCGTGGTGGCTCATGCCTGTAATCCTAGCACTCTGGGAGGCCGAGGCGGGTGGATTGCTCAAGGTCAGGAGTTCAAGACCAGCCTGAGCAAGAGCGAGACCCCGTCTCTACTATAAATAGAAAGAAATTAATTGGCCAACTAAAAACAGTATATGTAAAAAATTAGCCGGGCATGGTGGTGCATGCC
>CAUYRT010094368.1:0-23080 GCA_963574885.1 Lepilemur ruficaudatus | reverse complement strand
TTCTGTTGCCCGGGCTAGAGTGAGTGCCATGGTGTCAGCCTAGCTCACAGCAACCTCAGACTCCTGGGCTCAAGCGATCCTTCTGCCTCAGCCTCCCAAGTAGCTGGGACTACAGGCATGCGCCACCATGCCTGGCTAATTTTTTCTATATATTTTTAGTTGTCCAATTAATTTCTTTCTATTTTTAGTAGAGACGGGGGTCTCGCTTTTGCTCAGGCTGGTTTCGAACTCCTGACCTTGAGCGATCCGCCCGCCTCGGCCTCCCAGAGTGCTAGGATTACAGGCATGAGCCACCGCGCCCGGCCTCTCACGCTTTGTTTTTTAAGACCCCATGTACCTACTGCTTAACTCCTTGTGGAATTGTTTTTACCGCTTGTGGAGATCAGTCGTCATGCTCTAAGAGCGATGACAGATCTCCAAGCAATCTCTACCTTGGGGAATTTCTCTGCTTTTGAAAAAGGCCCCCTTTGGATGTTTGAGAGCAGCAGCTTGGGGAGCTGGGAAGAGCGGCTGACACCTCTGTCTCTAATGATATTTTTATGACGCTCCCGTTGGGGAACATGGGATTCTATTCGAGAGGAGAAAAACAACCAAAGGCTTATAAACAATGATACTAATGGTGATGGAGCTTTTCTCCATAATTGGATAAACAGTCCTAATTTTATAAAATACAATTATCAGGAGCTCAGACTTCGACTCTCCTGTGTATTTTGAAGCATGGCTAAAATATAATAAACCTAATTGATTCCTTCCAAACAAATAAAGCCTACAAAATTCCATGGGGGAAAGAATTGCCATGAAAAAGAAAACGGAGTGTTGAAAAATGCACATGAATTCACAGTTTCCCAGCGGAAAAAGAACTAGTCCCTTAGGGAAGGGAGCTGCCCAGATGCCCAAGAGCAAGGTGGAAGGGGGCGTGGGTCGGGCCCTTGGCATCTCCCACCCTTCTCCCTCCCTGGTGGGCAGCAGGTGTGGCTGCAGCCGGGAGGCAGGGGGGCAGTCGTGGAGCCAGCCTGCCGGCGTGGGCACGCCTCCGCCCACAAGCGCTGGTGCCCTCCGGGGGTGGCAGTGGTCTGGCACCTTCTCCTGGCCACGGCAGCCCCTCAAATGTTGTTACAGGGTGACTTGAGCAGTTTTGCCTTTGAGGTCTTGAAACACCTTGAAATGGAATCATGTGGTCTCGGGAGCATGAGACCCTCATCCCACCAGCAGCAGCCCCGGCCCGGGCACCTCTCCCCGGTCACTGCTCTCTCTGTTCCCGCAGCCTGGAGGTGCTTCTAGAAGGGATGACGGCAGCTGACAAGGAGTTGAGGAGTGTCTTCTTCATCCCTGGCATCTGTTCCCGATACACCATCTGCCCTAGACAACAAGCCCACGTCTTTCTCCTTGTTCTTCCTTCCTTCTCGTGTGGACTACGGCAGTGGAGGAAGTCAGCTCCTGCTCGGCGGGCCCGCAGCCTTCTGCAGGGGAAGGGGCTTGGGGGCTTCCCTCTGGGTCCGAATGTCGCCTCTCCTTGGCATCCTCTGCTCAGGGCTCAGCTCTCCAGCCGGCTGGCGTGGCGCGGGGAGGTCTGTCCTCCCGACAAGTGGAGGAGAGGGGCCCGGCATCACTCGTCCCCGCGCAGGCGGACACTGACCCAGCAGCCTGAAAATGCAGATGAGATTTTACATAACCCTGAGACTCACCCTGACATTATCTAATATATTTTTTAAAAAATCCTACAAGCAAATTGGGCAGAGAACTGGAGCGGGGAGAGATGCTGGGAAAACCTGTTTTCTTCTCAAAGCATTATCAGTGACACGCCATATGGTTTTTGCCAAACCATTTGGCTGCTCTAAGATTTTCTATTCCCAAATGTAAAGCTGAGCTAATAGAATTTGCCACCCCACCGGGATATCGCAGGCACTAATCAGAATGTCTATAAATGCCTTTGAACTCCTTGGGAAAAATATGCAACCAAAATACCAAGTGAAATTTAGATAAATGTCATCCTAACCCCAGATCCTTGCTTTTGAGAGTGGGGATTTAGGGCTTACGTGGACATGTTTATTACGGGTCTCACAGAAATTACACAAGACTGGATACTTGGACTTTTAATTTTTTAAAAACCAAGACTGTGAAATATGTCAGGTTGAGACTCAGAAATTTTTCAAGCGTGAAGTCTGTCACGACGAGCAGTTTGCACTTAGGAGGCTTCCCGCGAACACCTGCCTCTGCCCTGCATGCCACGGCCAGTGAGGTCTTGTCATGTTTCTGGTTTCCTCGAACCAAAGACACAGCCATGAAGTCTTTTATCCCCAAACCTTTGGGGTGTGTTTTGATGTATTATTAATATCTTAATATCTTAACGCATCCATTCTCTTTCCCTTCTGCTGGAAGAATCGAGAAAAAATTTCTATCGACAAATCTACAACAATTCATCCTTTAGAAAGCCCCATGACTGTTTATTTGACTCTCTGATAATTATACTTAAGTCCATGTGTTTACTTTCGGAGATCTCCAAAAAGAGGAGAAAAGATCTAGCAACCCCAAATTAGTTTAGGAACCAGCATGTCCCTTGCTTTAAGGAACACAGTAAACATTTCAAAAGAGCATGCCAGCTCATTATCTAACTCTCTCTTCAGTGACTTCAGGGAAAACAGCAGCAGTTAAGCAATGTTTGCCAAAAGCAAATCTGGGGACGGGTGTTGATTTGGAAAGAGGAGTGAAGAAGAGCTGGCTGCTCCCGCAGGTCCTCCCGGCTGGCAGCTCCCGGTAAAGTCTGTTTCTGCAGAGACTCCCGGCGAGGAGCTGTGGTCCTTCCTCGACCTCCCCGCCACTGGGGGTCCCCGGTAGTTGAGTAAGCTGAGGTGTGATGTGCCCACCTGGGTCTCTCTTGACCCAGGAAATGCAGCTCCCCAAGTCTTGAGAGGGAAGAAGGGGGCAACAGTCCCCCGTTGCTGTCAACAGGTTCCTACCCTGGGCCCCACACGGGCTGCCCAGGACTCGAGAGCGTGGGTCCTGCAGGCACGCGTCTGGGTGTGCTGCCACCGTGGTGTCCCCGCCGCTCCCCCACCCCGCACCCTCTTCGATATTCTGGCCAAATGTAGTTCACGTGTCCTATGAGTGTGGGAGGTTCTGGTTTGTTTAGGAAGAACTAGCTTCCTGGTGCCACAGAGCCTATAAGAGATGCTCTTCTGTGACAGCGCATCTGGACACCCAGCCACAGAGGGATGAGCGTCAGCCCCCCGACTCTCCCACCCCTTGTGCACACCCCAACCGAAAGCTTGCACGACAGCTGTTCAAAGCCGGGCACGCTTCTTTCCAGGGCTACGGTTCTGTTCTGTCTCCACTCCGGGGAGTTGGAAGACTGGAGCGCGGACCAGCCATCCCTCCCCCTACCTCCTGGTGATGTTTGGAAATCTTAATTTTGTTTCACAGGTCACAGGTCAGCCCATCCCTGCCGATTCTTGTAATTGGACAGGACGTGCTTTGTGTGGTCTGATTACATCTTTTCTTTCGGACCCAACGGGAGCCATCAATTAGTACCGTGCCTGTGCCTAAGGCTGACCTGAACCATGCCATGGCAGATCTTCCATGAAACGCCCGGTACCACTTTATTCCCAGGAATCTTAATTACAAGGCATTACTCTGATGGATGTATCAAGTAGCCTCAATTCACCCTGGTCTGCGGCCCTTTGAGAGGCCACCCCTCCCCATCATTTTCTGCCCTCCTTTGCTGCCCCAAAGTGACGGTGCCCGGAAAGCTTTATGGCAAATAAACATGGAGGACTGAGTGGGATTATAAGCCCCTCTCTTGCCTGGAGACCTTTCTAAAACTACTTCCTCTCCTGCAAGTCCCTTTCTGGAAAGGTTGAAGGGAGGGGAGAGGTCTCAGCAGTGTCCTGGACCTCGCTTCGACCTCGCCTTCCCCATGTACGAGATGACAAGTCACTGGAATTCGCCATGCCTCTGTTTCCCCAGCTGGGGGGCAGGCCCCAGACTTCTGGTGAGAATCAGATGAGACAGCAGAAGTTCAGTTGGGGCCTTTCTCACGGCGGGGCTGTGGTTGCTTAGGGTGACGAGCTGTCAGCTGCACCGTGGACCATCCAGACACGGGCGGGCGCCCTGATGAGCAGGTGTTTTGGGTCTTCATCTCTTGCTCCTGCCAAGCCCTTCTCAGGGACACAGTATGATGGCCAGACCCCCACTGCCCTGCGGGAAGGGACGCAGGCCCCCTCTGGCATTTGAAAGCTAGTTTGCACAGCAAGTTCTGGGACGAGGTGGGCACATTCGCATAGGCGCCAGGGAGCCTCTCTGCTGGCAAGAGATCAAGACAGCACTCTCTTCCCTTTTGTGCTTCCATGTTGAGCAGTGGAGCATGGTGCTGACTTGGGGCTGCCACCCGAGACTCTGGCGGTGCCAATGGAGAGCCAGCTCACTGTGAGTGGAAATCAGGGCAGTGTCTGGGGCTGGGTAGGGGCTGTGCACAGTGTGTGCTGGGTGGGGGTGCGGTGCTTGGCAGGAACAATGGCTACCTGTTTGGGGGTGAAATAAAGAGCTCTGGCCCTGGAACCCACGCATGGATCATCCTTGTGATTCACCCTGCTGGGGCATCCTCCTGGCTGACACCCATCACACGGCTGGGGCATTTTGTCAGTGCCCCACCCCATGCAGCAGTGGTGCCATGGAATTCACTCGTTACTGACTACAAACTTAGCACTCACTTTCCTCCCCTTTTCTTCTGGGCACTGGGGGCTTAAACGTGACTACTTCTAGTCATGGTACCCGAGGCCACAGAGGAGGGGGGTGGTGTGGGAGAGGGGCTGAGGGCGCCTTGAGCGGGCATCGGCCCCACACGCCAGCCTCCCCAATGCATGTTGCCAGGTGCCACCTCTTGCCCTGGGCTGGCCAGGGCACTCCCAGGATAGCACTGGAGGAGAGCCCCCCAGGAGCCTGTGCTTACTACGGCTAGGGAGCTGCCAGAGGCCACATGGAGAGGTCACCAGTGCCCTGTGGTGAGAGCCAGCCTCAGACTTGGCCTTCTCGGGGTGAATGGCTGATGTGATCAACCACCAGACAGTTCTCCAAAATAAGTCACAATTCTGAAAACACAGGTGAAAGTTCCCCCCAGGATTTAAGTTGGTTAGAGTTTCAGAACAACCCTGCTTTGGGCATTATGGGTCTCTATGTAGTTTTTCTGTTCACCTTCTTCCCTGTCTGAGCCTTTCTTTCCATTTTCTCCCCTCCCTCTTCCCCTCTTCCCTCCTCCTTTCCTCTTCTCCCTCTGAATCATGCCTGGGTCCAGGTGATGACAAGCTTTTATGTGTTAGCCAACATCTCCATTATCACCATCATGTCCATCATGTCCATCACCATCATCAGCTCCATCTCTCCATCATCCCCATCATCTCCATCATCCCCATCACCACCATCATCCCCATCATCTCCATCATCTCCATCATCTCCATCATCCCCATCACCACCATCATCTCCATCACCACTATCATCTCCATCATCTCCATCATCTGCATCACCACCATCATCCCCATCATCTCCATCATCTCCATCATCTCCATCATCCCCATCATCTCCATCATCTGCATCACCACCATCATCTCCATCATCTCCATCACCACCATCATCTGCATCATCCCCATCATCTCCATCATCCCCATCATCTCCATCATCCCCATCATCTCCATCATCTCCATCATCTCCATCATCATTATCATCATCACCAACTTAAAATGCTGAACTTTATAGTTTAAAAAGAAAATGCTTTTTATAAAGAGGTACATCAGGTCTAAGATGTCAGCTTCTGGATCAAACAAGAGTTTGGGATTATTTGTATTTTCCAAATATTTGGCCCCTCCTACTAATTGTGAGGATTAGTAGGCCCCTCCTACTAATCCATCCAACTGAAATAGATTTTCTTCACCACATGCCCCTGCAAGTCCTTTTCGGAACAAGGTAGGAGGTAAAAATAAATGAAGTAAATAAATGTTCAACATGCAAAGTCAAACCCAGACATCCCACCAGATGATTTCTCTGTTTAAAACACATGGGGTCCAGCTTGCTCTATTGGGAACATGTCAAAGAGAAAAGCCAGCTGGGGACAAGGGCCGCAATAAGACAGTTGATTGAGCCCTTTGATTTGGGCACTTCAGCACTTAGCTGGCCTTGTGATGGTTTTCTGAAGGTCACTGACTCTGGCAGGGAGTGCAGAGAAAGGATGTTTACACCTGGGCAGGGGATGTGCCATCTCCGAGGCTGGGAGAGATGGGAAGAGCTGCATGATGCAGAGGGTAGGGCCCTCTACACCTTTCGGACACGTGCTAACCTCACAAGTGACACATAGGAGCGGTACTGGTGTGTCTCATTGGTTGTTTCTGCAGGCATCGCCTTCCCATCTCACAGAGGAAGGAAGCGTGGTGCAGGCTGACGCAATTGCTTTCTGTCCAAGCTCAGACAGCCCAAGAGCTGAAGTCTGGACCTTTGTCCGGTATTATTATGGGTTGGATTGTACTCCTCCCCCAAAATCTATATGCTGACGCCCTCATCCCCAGGACCTCAGAACGTGACCTTATTTGGAAACAGGGTTGTTGCTGCTGCAATTAGTTAAGATGAGGTCATGCTGGAATAGGGTAGGCCCTAGTCCAATATGACTGGGTCTGTATCCAAAGGGGGAAATTAGACACAGGGGAAATGCAAATGGAGGCGGAGACAGGGTGATGCTTCTGCAAGCCAAGGAGGGCCAGAGACTGCTGGCGAAGCCCCAGACGCCAGGACAGAGGCCTGGATCGGATTCCACTCCCAACCTCTGGGGGAGCCAGCCTCGACTGCACCTTGATCCTGGACTTCCGGCTTCCAGAACTGTGAGGGTACCTTTCTGTCCTGCAAAGCAGCCCGGGAAACCAGTGCAGGCGCCCAACCTGTGCCTTCCCCATGGGTTGCCTGCACTTTAACAGAGTGACCGGAAGACTTCAGAGGGCACCTTCCCCCTCTGCAGGACTGTTGCCTTGGGCTCCCAGTTGCCTGCGGCTGCATCTCCCGCCCTCTGTGCTGCTCCTACTCCTGCTCTCGCGCTTGGGCTGCGACTCTTGGAGACTCTCTGTGACCCCAGAGGGATGTGGACAGCACGGACGTCGTGCAGATGGTGGACGGGACTCGGGAAGTCGTGGAGGCACCTCCCACCCCCGGTGGGGCCCTTGAAAATGTTTGTTTTTGGATAATGGGCTTTTTTCAGGAAACTTATCTCTTACTGGAACCAAATCAACAAGCGCTACCCTTGGACTCTGGCCTCCTGGGAGGGTCTGGCTATGTGGGTGGGAGGATGGGTGGGGTGGGTCTTCCTGAGGCTGGCTTCTGGCTCCTGGCTCCTATCAAGGAGCATGCGCCTCCCGGGCGTGTCCCTGTGGATCAGGTCAGATCCACAGATCCATGCTTTACAAGCTGTGTTTGGAGATTTCAGTATTTAAAACTCTTCACACAGGTAGGGCGAAGTTCCAGGAAATGGCAAACGTGTCTAAACCATCACTCTATCTTGAACAGCGGTTCTAAGTTGTATCCGGGGTGTATTTCTGGTGGCAATATATTTTCCTCTGTAGCAAACATGAGAATCTTTATTAAAACAACTCCATGTTATTATTTAATATCATGATTCCCAAATGACAGCTGTATGGTATAACTGTCTAAGAAAGTTGATTTCTAGATGATTTTGGCAGTTGCTAACTCTTGCTGATTGCAGCCCGTCGCAGCCCCCTGGCCTCCCCTCGCTCTATGACGCGCCTGGCACCTGGGAAGCGGAGATGTTCCTGGGGAACACGTGTGGGTCCAGGGTGGCGAGTGGGAGTCTTCTCTCTCCCTGATCCCTGCTGATAATACTGAAGAACACAGGCCTGACTTTCCAGCATCGCCCCCTCTGAGCCCTGAAAGCTAGGAAGGTGAGAGAGCGCCGGGGAGACAGGGGGAGAGAGAAGTGGCAGCAAAAGCTTCCGGCTGCAGGCTACTCCTGTGCCTTCCAGAGCGTTAATCCCCGTGGCTTTCCCCAGAGAGAGTGGAGCAATTTTCCACTCTCATAAAGAAGAAAGATGGTTTCCTTTCTCCCAATAGGAGTTTGCAGCGGCTCTGTGCTGCTCTCGAAATTGTGCCAAGTGTCAATACCGTAGACAGGCGTATACGTTAAGCACTTCTTAGCTGGTTCCCTAACAACCGCTCTGGTGTCCGCAGCCGGCCTCGGCGACACGCTGCATTAGTGGTGCAGTACAACATGACAGGTTTTGAAAAAGAGCTGTGTTCTCCCGGCACAGACTGTGTCTCGGGGAGAACGCGCTAGGCGGGAAACGATGTGGGGCTCCGGGCAGAGTTACTGTCACTCTGAGCCGACACTTACCGTGTACACCCTGAAGTACTTGGTGTCTTGTACTTTTAGCCTTGGAGGCTGTGATGGGGGCGGGGTGGTATCTTTTTATTTCGCAAGATTTTAAGTTCACGAGGGGCACGTCTGTCCTGTGCTCCCCGCTCCGCATCCTCTGTACCCTCGAGAACCTGAAACTCAGGCTCCACGGGGAGTGCCCGCGCCGGGCTTTGCTTTCATGCGCTTGCCCACGGCGCAGGCAGGCTGGGCGGCCCCCGTCTGCAAACAGCGATGACTTTATTCTTGCTGTGGAGGACTCTAGCTATTTTCTTCCAGGGAAGTACTGCCTTTCTTATTCTCTTGCTTTTCTAAACTTCTATTTGAAATACCTGCAGAGCCCTGCACGGGAGTGTCCAGTGGGATAAATTTTCATCGATTGAACACGCCTGTGTCACCAGCACCCAGACTGAGAGACAGAACGTCACATAACCTAGGACACTGCCCCTTCCTCTTCGGTGCTTCCTGCTTCCCACCGAGGGAAACCTGCTTAGCGCTACAGAGTGGCTTCCTCTGTTCTCGTACTTTACCTAAATGAAGCTATACAATATGGCTATTTTTAGGTCTTCCTTCTTTCGTTCCAAGTTTGTGTCTGTGAGATGTAGCCACATTCTTGGTGTCATTTTAAAGAGCATTCATTCCGGTTGTTACATTGTAATCCATGGTGCCACAGTGTGTCTATTCTACTGATGACCAATATTTAGGTCCTTTCTAGTTTGGGACTGTTACAAATAGTGCTGTTGGAAACATTCTAGTTTGTGCTTTTTGTTGAACGTCTGTGAGCATTTACTTGAGTCCATACCCAGGAGTGAGACACTAAGCTGAGGGCTGATTCAGGTATAATAGGTCCAACCACGGAGGTTGGCCCAGTTTGCACCCGGACCTGCTGGGAATGGGATTGTGCCACATCTTTGCGAACATTTGATATTTCACTGTAGACATTTTTTGTTGTGTCTGCGTTTTCCTTGCCCTCCCCTCCTCTTCCCTCCAGAAATAGAGCCATTTGATTTTTGACAAAGGTGCAACAGCAATCCAATGGAGAAATGGTGGGAATGGTGCCGGGCCAACTGGATGTTGATAGGCAAAGGATGACTCTCATCTCTAAACTCTCTTCCTCATTTGCTGCGAGTGTGTGTTTGTGTCCTTTTCAGATGCCCATAGAATATTTGCAAAAATCATGTTAGGAACAAAATCTCAGTCAAGTTCCCAGAGCAGAATCCACTAGGCTAATTTCTCTCACTTCAATGGAATATAATTAGAAATTAGTATCAAAAGGATGTCAGCTCCAAGAGGCAGAGTTCCTTTTTGTTGTTATCCATGGCTATATCCCCAAAGCCTAGAATTGTGGCTGGCACCAGTTTCTGAATTAGCGAAAATGTAATGAGCATACCTGTTAGAAGACAGCCAGTGAAAACTGGCAGAGGACCTAAGTAAGGGTATTCGCTGTTCGTTTGCTGTCTAGAGGTGGGTTTTCCAGGCTCTGCTCAACATCTCCATCGAGGGGCTCAGCACTTTCCTTCCTGCTTCTCTGTGTTCCCTTTGTGCTGGCTGTTTGTCCACATGGTCCCAGGATGACGAGGACAACTATAACAGTATTATTAATAATATTTAGGTTGGTGCAAAAGTAATTGTGCATTCAGATAGTGAATTTCAAATCATCATGACTAGGCTCAAACACATCTTTATTAATGAAAATAGAAACCGCTACAATCAACACATTTTTGACAACAAGAAATAAGTTTGTTTATTCCTGTCGTGTTAAAAATCCGTGCTTGGGAAATCGACAAACTCGTGGAGAGCATTTTCTGCGTCCTGCTGGCTGTGGAAGCGTTTTTCCTGCGAAAAGTTGGCGAGATGCTTGAAGAAGTGGTAGTCGCTTGGCAAGAGGTCAGGTGAACAGGGCAGATGAGGCAAAACTTCACAGCCCAATCTGTTCACCTTTTGAAGCGTTGGTTGTGCGACATGTGGTCGCGTGTTGCCGTGGAGAAGAACTGGGCCCTTCCTGCTGCCCCGTGTGGGCTGCGGGCCGTGCAGCTGTCGGTGCTGAGCACACTTCTCAGACGCGATGGTTCGCCGGGATCCAGAAAGCTGCAGTGGATCAGACCAGCAGCAGACCCCAAACAGTGACCGTGACCTTTTCTGGGTGCAAGCTTGGCTTTGGGGAAGTGCTCTGGGGCCGAGCTGGTCATCGCCAGTTGTCACATAAAATCCCCTTTACATTGCACGTCCGATTGAGACATCCGATTGAGAAATGGTTTCTTGCTGCTGCGTACGAGAAGGCGGCACTTCAAAACGATGATTTTTTTGATTTCCGGTCAGCTCGTGAGGCACCCACTTATCCAGCTTTTTCACCGTTCAACTTGCTTCAGATGGTGAACGACTGTAGAATGGTTGACCTTGAGTTCCTGGGCAACTTCTCATGCAGTTTTAAGAGGACCAGCTTTGACAATTGCTCTGCAATGGTGGTTGTCAACTTCCGACGGCCGGCCACCGCGCTCCTCCTCTTCAAGGCTCTCGTCTCCTTTGCAAACCTTCCTGACCCACCACTGCACCGTGCGTTCGTCAGCAGTTCCTGGGCCAAATGCACTGTTGATGTTGCGAGTTGTCTCTGCTGCTTTACGACCCATTTTGAACTGGAATAAGAAAATTGCTCGGATTTGTCCTCCATCTTTAGTCTGAGGAACAGGAAAGGGGGACCCTGCGGCTGTCAGAGAAAGTGCAGGAAATTCTTTCTCCTCTGGTTCCTTTGTCGTTGTTCTTTCTCGCTTGTACGTGAGAGCGATGACTCTGATGACTGCAGATTTCTCTCCCAGAGACCATGAGGATCAGCAGCAGTGGAACAGCATTTTTTAACCGCTGGAAGAAAAGAACTGTCAACACAGAATTCTACATCCACTGAAAATACCCTTCAGGCAGGAAGATGAGATAGAGACGTTCCCAGAGGAAGGAAAACCAAGAGGAATTCTCACCGGCAGACCTGCTTGCTCCTTTGGTTTATGTGGCTCTCATTAACCCTGCTATTACAATAAACTCTGCTCTTACCGTGTTGCGGAAGTTGCTAATTTCATCCTTGCCCTTAAAAAGAAACACGCCATTGCATATTTCAGACCAAGACGTCTAGAATTATTATGAGCCAGCATTAACTCACCTGCCCGAGGCTGCACATGTAGTCAGTGATGGGGTGAGGTTAGGACTTACATCTTCAAACCCGCTGATGCAGGGATGCCGCCTCACGCAACGCGTGCGGGTCAAGGCACCGCTGCCAGCAACGCAAACGTCAGTCCGAACTCTCATCCCGTCAGACGGGCACTTCTCATCTGTTGGTTGAATTTTATCCTTGACTTTAAACTGTTATATTGAATTTCTATACTTCTGGTTGCTTCTGTAATTTGGCTGTATCGCAGCCCATATTATTTGCAAACATTAAGGAACAGAGTCGATTCACTCACTGTGGAGACACTCTGTCTCTTCCAAAATAACCACTTATTATAGTATGCATTAAAAATTTTAAAATTAATTGTATTGAGGTACAATTTCATGAGATTTGACCAATGTGACCTGTATAACTGCCACCATAAGTCAAGGTAGAACATTTGTCCCCAAAGTGCCTCCATGTGACCCTTTAGGCCATCTCCCCCTCCCCCATGGCCACAGGCCGCCGCTCGGTTGCTTTCTGTGGAAAGGCGGGATCGTATGTTACGCACCCTTTTGTGCCTGGTTCGTTTCATCAGCGCCATGTGCTCTGATACTCGTCCCTGTTGCTGCGTGTGCCAGAGATCTGCTCCTTTTCACTGCTGAGCAGCTGACCTTGCCCCTTGGCGAGACGCGCTCTACTCTGCCCGTCCGTCCACCTGTTAGGAGGCATCCGGGTTGTTCCCCTTTGGAGCTATGATGAGTGAACGTGCTCTGACTCTTGGTGTATAAATTACTTTGTGGACTTGTATTTTCATTCCTTTTGGGTAAGTATCTTTAAGTAGAATTTCTGGATCATAGGATAAGGGAGTGCATGTTTAACTGTTAAGAAATGATCGATCTGTTTTCCACACTGGTTATACCATTTCACTGGTCCACACGCAGCATTTGATGGTCCCAGTGTCCCCACAGCCTCACGATCACCTGCTGGCACACAAGGCGTCTCGCCGGGACTTTCCACTCGCATTTCACATGGACTCGTAGTGCTGAGTACTGTTTCCCATGTTTATTAGCCATGTGCGTCTCTTTCTTAGGGAAGAGCCTGTTAAAATCTTTTATCCATTTGAAAAATTAGGTTATTTGCCTTCTTCATTCTTTTTAAAGGGAATTGGTAAAACAAGGCTCAGGAGGCCACCCGAGGCAGACTCAGGGACAGGCAGACCCAGGGACACGGGACGCACAGGGAGACATGTGCGCACACGGACACGTGCAGGCAGACAAAGGATGTGCACCTCACGTCAGACGACACGGCCTCACATACACGCACACACGTGCACGCAGACACGGCAAAGGCTACTGGTCCCACGACCCCACGCTGCTGCGAGACCCCCTCCCGCGCCCCCGCAGTCTGGGCGGCTGTGAATCAAGGAGGGCTGGGGAGGACGGGTGAGACTCCGCACCCAGCACATCTGCACCCAGCGGGCCCGCCAGGGCAAGCAGGAAGAAAGGACAGGTGAGAGCAAGCAAAGAACCTCACGGGCGCAGGAGCAGCAGCCTCCAGACGCTGCCTGAGGACGCAGCGCTCAGGGGTGGGCGCCTCCTGTTGTGGGGAAGCGGCAGCCCCCTTGGGCAGGGAGGGGCTCCCGGGAAGAAAAGCCCAGGGGAAGCCTGGCAGGGGAGGCGCCGCCGCCTGCTACCTGGCGGCCCTTCCTGGACACCGCAGTGCCAGGGACGAGGTCCCGGCCATCCTGTCACACACAGAGCCACTCAGACAGGGGCCTTTCTCTATGTGGCCACAGCGGGTCTCACAGCTGGTGTCCTGAGGTTGTGCAGGGCTTTGAATGCAGGTCCAGGGGCTGAAGATAAATCGTCAAGGGCTTTTTTTTTTAATTAGTAGACTTTGTTTTTAGAGCAGTTTTCAGCTTACAGAAAAATTGACCAGAAAGTACAGAGTTCCCATGTACCCCGTCCCCAAGCACAGTGTCCCCTAGGATATCTGCCTTGCGGCAGAGTGGTGCACTTGTTACAATCGATGAGCCAATCTTCATGTGGCATATTAGCCAAAATGCACAGTTTATATTAGGGGCCACTCTTGATGTACATTCTATAGGTTTTGACAAGTGCATAATGTCATGTGCCACCATTATGGTATCACACAGAAGAGTGTCACCGCCCTGAAATCCCCAGCGCTCACCTATTCACCCCTCCCTCCCTCCTAACCCCTGGAAGCCACTGATCTTTTTACTGGCTCCATAGTTTTGCCTTTTCCAGAGCGGCATATAGTTTGAATCATATAGTATGCAGCCTTTTCAGATTGACTTTGTTTCCTTTTTATTGCTAAATAATATTCCATTGTATAGATGTAGCATAGTTTGTCTGTATCATCTTTCTATGTCTTCTTTGGTGAGGCAAAGATCTCTTGCTTATTTTTAATTGGATTTGTTTGTTTTCTTATTGTTACATTTTAGGAGTTCTTTGTGTGTTTTGAAAACAAGTTTTTTTTATCAGATACTTGATTTGAAAATGTTTTTTCCCCCAGTAAGCAGCTTGTCTTTCTGTTTCTTAATGCTATCTCTCAAAACCAGGTGCTTTTGATTATGATGGATCCCAACTTACCAATTTTTCTTTCATGACTGTGCTTTTGGGTTGTGGCTAAAGGTCATTGCCAAACCCTTAGACCTTCTCCTGTGTTATTCTGTAAGAGTTTCACAGTTTTGTGGTTTGCATCTAGGTTTATAATTCATTTTGAGAGTTTCTTTTTTGTGAAGGGTATAAGTCTGTGTGTGGATTCATCTGTCTGCATGTGTGTTCAGTGTTGAAAACACTATCTTTCTCCGCTAAATTGCCTTTGCTTTTTGTCAAAGACCAGTAGATTATATTTGTACAGTTCATTTCTGGGCTGTCTATTTTCTCTTCCATTGATCTACTTGTCTAATTTTTCATCAGTACCATACTGTTTTGGTTATTGTAGCTTTATTCTTCTCTTTCAATATTGTGTTAACAATTCTGAGTCTTGTCTTTCCACACAAACTTGGGGATGAGATTGTCAACATTCACAAAAGAACTTGAGAATTTGATCAGGATTTCATCAAATCTATAGACTAGGTTGGAAAGAACTGATAACAATATTGAGCCTTCCTACCCTTAAACATGGAATGTCTTTTCAGCTTTTTAGATCTTTTATTTCTTTCATTAGAATTGTATACATTTCCTTGTATAACCCTTCAATATATTTTGTTAGATTTGTACTTAAGTATTTCATTTTCTTGGTGTTAATGTAAATGGTATTATGTTTTGAATATCAATTGTTCATTATTGCTATATAGAAAAGCAATGACTTTGTATATTAACGTTGGATCCTGCAACTTCGCTATAATTGTTTATTAATTTCAAAAGGTTTTTTTGTTGTTGATTCTTTGGGATTTTCTACATAGACAATAATGTCATCTTAAAAAAAAAAAAAAGACGGTTTTATTTCTTCCTTCCTAATCTGTATACCTTTTGTTTTCTTTCCTTGTCTTATGCATTAGCTAGGACTGCCAGTACAATGTTGAAAAGCAGCGGTATAAATACATTCAATTAGTATTTTTAAACTAAAAATTAAAATTAAAAAAAAAAAACAGTGGTGAGGATATCTTTGCCTTATTCCTGATAGTAGGACGGAAGCTTCAAGTGTCTTACCATTAGATATGATGTTAGCTGTGGTTTTTGTCACTGCTTTTTATCTATTTTTTTTTTTTTAAGAAGAGACAGGGTCTCACTATCCTGCCCGACTGGACTCAAACTCCTGTGCTCAAGGGATGCTCTCACCTCTGCTTCGCAAGAAATAGCTGGGACTACACAGGTGTGCACTACTGCACCCAGCTGCAGCTGCTCCTTATCAAGTTGAGGAAGTTTCCTTCTAATCCCTGTTTGCTGAGAGTTTTTATCACAAATGGGTATTGGATTTTGTCAGATTTTTCTCTCTATTGATCATGTGGTTTTTCATCTTTAGCCTGCTGATGTGATGGATTGCATGACATGATTTTTAAATGTTGGACTAG
The DNA here is from genome assembly GCA_963574885.1 of Lepilemur ruficaudatus. Classification (NCBI taxonomy): domain Eukaryota; kingdom Metazoa; phylum Chordata; class Mammalia; order Primates; family Lepilemuridae; genus Lepilemur; species Lepilemur ruficaudatus. The sequence continues at coordinate 7,510 of CAUYRT010094368.1, read as the reverse complement.
CCTTGCATACCTGAGATAAATCCCACTTGGTTGTGGCCTATAATTCTTTGTATATGTTGTTGGATATGGTTTGCTAATATTTTGTTGAAGATTTTTGCATTTATGTTTATAAGAGCTATGGGTTTATAGTTTTCCTTTCCTGTGTTTTTGTCTGGTTTTGGTTTTAGGGTCGTGCTGGCCTCATAGAATGAGTTAGGAAGTATTACCTTTGCTTCTATAATTTGGAAGAGACTGTAGAAAATTGCTATTATTTCTTCCTTAAACGTTTGGTAGAATTCATCAGTGAACACATCTGGGCCTAGTGCTTTCTGTTTTGAAAGGTAATCATTTATTGATTCATTTGCTTTAATAGATACATACCTCTTTAAGATTATCCATTTCTTGTGTGAGTTTTGGTAGATTATGTATTCAAGGAACTGGCCAGTTTCATCTAGGTCATCAAATTTGTGGGCATAGAGTTGTTCGTAATAGTCCTTTATTATCCTTTTTACATCCATTGGATTAGTAGTGGTGGCCTCTGTTTTGTTTTTGATGTTAACGTTATAGTTTGTGTCTTCCTCTTTCTTAGTTAACCTGGCTAGAGGTTTATCAATTTTATTGACCTTTTCAAGGAACCAGCTTTTGATTTTGTTGATTTTCTCTACTCATTTTCTGTTTTCAATTTCATTGATTTCTGCTCTAGTTTTTATTATTTATTTTTCTGCTTACTTTGTTTTTAATTGGTTCTTCTTTTTCTAGTTTCTTAAAGTGAAAGCTTAGATTTTTGACGTTAGATTTTTCTTTTTTCTAAGATGCATTCGATACGATAAATTTCCCTCTAGGTAGTGCTTTTGCTGCATGCCACAAATTTTGATAAGTTGCATTTTCATTTTCATTTAGTTTAAAATATTCATCGATTTCTCTTGAGACTTCTTCTCTGGCCCATGTGTCATTTAGAAGTATGCTGTTTAATCTCCAGGAATTCTGGGTTTTCTAGCTATCTTTCTGTTGTTGGCTTCTCATTTGTCATCCCATTGTGGTCAGCGAGCATACTTTATCATTTCCAGTCTTTTAAACTGGTTGAGGTGGATGTGGTGTGGCTCGGAATTTGGTCTATCTTGGTGAACGTTCCATGCGAGCTTGAGAAGAATGTGCTGTTGTTGAATAAACTATTCTGTGTGTGTTGGTTAAATCCAGTTGGATGGTGGTGCTGCTCAGTTCAATGATGTCCTGACTGATTTTCTGCCTGCCGGCTTTTTTGTCCATTCCTCATGGAGTGGCATTGACATCCACAGCTATGATAGTGGATTCACCTATTTCTTCCTGCAGTTGTCAGATTTTATCTCACATATGTGGCACTCTGTGGTTAGGCTCATATACATTAAGGCTTGCTATTTACTCTTGGAGAACTGACCCCTTTATCATTACCCAATGCCCTTCTTTACCTCTGATAATTTTCTTGGCCCTGCAGGCTGCTTTGTCAGAAACTAGCGTAGCTATGCCAGCCTTCCTTTGCTGTGTGTTGGCGTGGTGTGACTTTCTCCATCCTGTTACTTTTAATCTATCTGGGTCTTTATAGTCGAAGCAGGTTTCTTCTTCCTCTTTTTTAATCCATTCTGACCGTCTGCCTTTTAATTGATGTATTTGGACCATGGATGTTTGAGTTGACTGTTGCTATAGTTGGATTAATATCTGCCATATTTGTTACTGTTTTCTATTCTTTGCCCCTGTTCTTTGTTTCCTTTTGTCTTTGACTCTTTTTCTGCCTTCTTTGGCTTTAATTGAGCATTTTGAGCATATGATTCCATTTTCTCTCTCTTCTTAGCATATTAGTTATAGTAGTCCTCCTTAATCTACACTTTTGCTTTTCATGGTTTCAGTTTCCCATGGTGGGAAATAGGTGAATAGAGGACAATAAGATATTTTGAGAGAGAGAGAAAAAACAATCATGTAACTATTATTATAGTATATTGTTGTAATTATTCTATTTTATTATTAGTTATTATTGTTAATATATTATGCCTAATTTATAAACTAAACTTTAGCATAAATATATATGTACAGGAAACAACAGTCTATGTAAGGGTCAGTACTATCCACAGTTTGAGGCATCCACTGGGGGTCTTGCAGTGTGTCCCCCGTGGGGAAGGGTGGAATACATACTGTATATTGCTTTCTTTTTTTTCCTACTTGTTAACATAGCTGTCCTAGAGTTTGCAATATACATTTCCAACTAATCCAAATTCATTTTCAAATAACACTGTCCTGTTTCACAGGGAGTGGGGGTTATGCACAACAGAGACTCCCGTCCCTCCCTCCCGCCCCTCACAGCGTAGCTGCCGGTCACTGCTCTCACCCGTAAGTGTAGCTACTGAACACAGTGTTGCTACCATTACTTTGAACAAAGGGGTATTTGTTAGATGGGTGAAGAATAAGAAGATAAAAGACTCTATTTGCACATTATTTATTCATTCCCTAAGGCTCTTCATTTCCTCATGTTGATTCAAGTTTCCGACCTATATCGTTTCTGCCTCTGTGAAGAACTTCTTTTAACATTTCTTTCAAGCAAAGTCTACGTGTGACAAATTCCCTCAATTTTCGTTTGTTGAGAAATTATTTCTCCTTCGCTTTTGGAGGGTAACGTCAATGGATACAGAATTTTAGATTAGTGGGCTTTTTCCTTTCCACACTTTAAATATTTTACTCCATTCTCTTCTTGCTTGCATAGTTTTTGAAGAAAAGTCCAATGTAATTCTCATCTTTGATTTATCCTGGTAATGTTACTTGTACGTGTCATCTCAATCACTAAGTTAGAGAGGTGTATTGAAATTGCACGTTAATTGTGCATTTCGTTTTTTCTTTCAGCTCTGCCAGTTTTTTTTTGCTACATATAGTATGAAGCTCTGTTATTGGGAGCATACCTGTGTTTGTTGTCTATGGCATCTTGACGAACTGAGCATTTTGTCATTATAAAATGTTCCTCTTTTTTCTGGGAATATCCCTTGTCCTGAAAATTACTGTATCTCCTGTTGACACAGACACTCAGGTTTTCTTGTTATCAGTGTTTGTATGGCGTCTCCTTGTATTTTCATCTGTCTCTGTCTTTATACTTAAACTTGGTTTCTTATAGGCAGCATAGAGTTTAGTCTTAGTTTTTCTTGCCTTTTAGAATGCCTTACAATTTTTTTGTTGAAAGCCCAACACAATGTATCTTGTAATAATACCCAAGGGAAATCAGCCTTTAGTGTGAGGTCGCATGTTGATCCAACTATGAGTTGAACTACGTTTAATTTTCACCATAGTTGTAAATTCCAGGGTTTCAAATTCCTCCAGTGTCCTTGTTTTTATCTCTCCTGTTGTCTTTGGGTTTTGCTTGTAGCTCTTTCTCCTGTAATCAACTGTTATTACCCCGGAACAGGGGTTGTATTAACTGTATTACCCCGGGGTTGCTGTGGGAGTAAGAAGGAATGGGGAAGGGAATCTTCTATAATCTTACGATTAAGTTTTAGGCTTTTAATGGGTCTGCGTCCCTGGGCTGTGACCTTGGCAAGTGGGTCTTTCTTCCCCCTTTTCTCTCCACCTCAGGTGAGTCAGGAAGCCTAGACGGACGGGAGCTGGTAACTGCGCTTCCTCCAGAGATAAGGCTCTGATGAGGTCTCTTCCCCTCAGAGCAGGTCTTTGTCATGGACAGACCCTGAGATATTGCAAAATGGTTAACTTCCCTCATCCCTGCCTGAGACTTTCCTTTGCTCTTCAGAGTGAGAATCTGGTTGGAATAAAGATAAAACCTAATCAAGTGTGGGGGCCCCCTAAGAATGTGACCCCCAGGCATTCCTCACTTTCCTGCCAGTCTATACTCCATTGCTGGAAATTCTCCATGATTATCATGTAAATGTCTCCATCAGTTTATGACTCTGGTGGCTTCCGCTCTGGGTAAGCAGGTTTCGGCTGTGATTGTCTGTTCTGTTCGGTCGCTCTCGTTTCTGGGTGGTGGTTTTCCCTGAGACCTCCGTTCTCTGATGGATCCAACACAGACACTGATTTTCACTTTGTTCAGCTTTCTTTTAGTTCCTTTCTCTTTCTTTTTTGTAGTGGGAATGTGTAGGGGTCGAGGGGAAAGTTCCCCTTGGTCCTCTGAAGTTTCACTGAAAATCACTGATGTGAGGCAGATTGATGGGAGAAAAGGCAAACTAATTCGACACCCATGCACAGGAGCCTGCAGAATGAGGACCCAACCCCCCAATTGGGGTGCGGAAGCTCCAGGTTGCAGAAAGAACAGGGACTCAGAGCATCACCCAAAACAGGTGATGGGGGCAAATCAGGTTAAGTGGCAGGACAGGCTGTGGGCGGGAGAGGAGAGGAGGCCTGGCCAGCAAAGCTGGTCGTGTTGTGTAGGTGAAACCCACAGGTAGAAGCCCTCAGAGAGAATAGATGATAAATGTTTCTTTTCAGACCTGTAAAGGTGTCAGGCTCATTAAACCTTTCCTGGATCTGAACAAGGGAAGGCCTGGCCGCCTCAGTGCAGATTCTCCATAGATGCAAATTATAGACGAAGGAGTAGAAAGACAAACTGGGATAGCAGAATAAAGAATAATTTAAATATGTCATCCCATATCTTTAGTCCGTCTCTTAGTCCTGAGACTAGATCAGCTCAGTTAGACAGCTGTGTCCCATTCCAGGAGGCGGCACTGCAGATGGGCTGGGCCTCTGTATATGACGCAGGCAAACAGATCTCTAATAAGGGGCATTTCTATGGAAAGGGAAGAAAAACAAAGGCTATTTTTCTGGAGTAGTCTATGGACTCGTTTTTTAGAGTCTCTGAAGCATCTTCAGATTGCAGTGGCAACCTGGCAGATTTTTCTGGATTTTCATTTGCATCAGATGTTTAAGGGAACTTTCTGAGTGGTCCTTACATGAGCAGGCACAAAGGCTGTTTACATATAAGTTGCTGTGATTTTGTTAGGTAGACAGCGAGGGATTCCGGGTCTCCCAGGGACAAAAGTGGGTGCTGTTGCCTTGGTGCAATGCCCCACCTGGGAAGGAGGACGAGGGTGGGCCCCAGGTCCTTGGTCCTGCCCCACCTTAATCCTGTCCCAAACGACTGCCATACCTGGGGGAGGAGGGAACACCCTATGAATCGGCCAATCAGAACTTGGTGCACCAACTGCAAAAGAATGCAGAGGACTGTCCAGCCCTTGGCTTTGCTAGCCGAGCGTCCTCTCCTCTCCCTCCCATAGCGGCATAGGTACCACAGAGTCCAGAAAGTGACCTGGAACACCCCGCATGCAGAGCGAGGCTCAGGTCATGCAACTCCCAACTGTCCAATCAAAGTGGTTCCCTGGTGACGTCAGAGCCACAAGGAAGGTCCCAACCTGGACACTATAAAACAAGACCGAGACCGTGACCAAGCCCTTTTGGCCCCTCTTTTGCTATGACGCTGGGCCTGGCTATCATCTATGGCGTATGTGTCTCGCTCTGTAAACCTGTATCTCGCTCTTGCCCTCTAATCCCATCTTTCTCTCCTCAATAAACCTCATTTTCCTGCTTGCCTTACTTTGATGCTTCTGGTCATTCTTCGGCCATGAGCGCGCCAAGAACTGACATTTCGGACTCCAAAACCTGACAGTTTCTCTCAAGGTTTAGGTTGTCTAGCTTCAGTTTGCAGGGCTTTAAAGCCCAGTTTTAATTTCCAGTGATTCCACATCAGAAAAACGGAAGAAAAAAATTGAAAACATTAGTTTGGAGACTTGTACCCAAGAAAGAATTCAGGATTCGGTCCAAATTGTTGGCAAATAATAAAAACTCAAAAATAATGGACAAGGCTAAAATCTAATAATGGGCGTACCGTAGTTTTCTCTCTCCAGTCCTCCAATTCTACCAAAGACAAATCATAGTAAGACCAATTTATTTGCAAAATGAGTTGTAGTTTTATTGGGCTTGGCCTGATTATTTTCATAAAGTGCAGCAAGAATAGTGATTGGCCATATAGGCTCTTTTTAATTTGGCTTTGCTGGAACTTTTAAATGCCTCAAGGGTAGCCAAGCCAGGATTTGCCATCAGACCGTCTGCAATAATTGTATGAACTGGGTGAATTTCTCTCTTCTAGAGATCCCAGAATAACTTGAGGTTCCTGAGCCTGTCAGGAAGTGACATTCTTTATTTACCCCAGGTCCGCAACCTTGTAGAGGAGCTGCATAGACAAGGTACCAGGCCAGTGTCTCCAATGGGCTTTTTATCAGCCCTAAAAAGTCAACTTCAATTCCTCAAAGCAGTCTGGTCATATCTGAAGATACGCATGGGTAAAATAACCAATGCCTCAATTGTTGAATTTATGCAAATAACTATGTTGCCATAAATTAAGAATAATTCACAAGTAGTTTCCAAATTCTGGAGAAATCAGAGAAAAAGACAAATGCTTCAAATTTTTGTTTACAAAAGTATACTTTACCCAATTTGTCATAAGCTATAAATAGCGCAAAAGAAAAACAGTTTTCTTTACTCTGGAAAATAAAACATAAAAAGAACCTGCAATGTTTCAAACAAAGAGTCATAAAAACATTATTTTAGCCCTCTAATGGTGTAGTCTTGTGTAACTAATTTTTGTCCCACTGATGTTGGATTAGTAATCCTCATGAACGCATAAAGTTTTTAATTAGAGCCTTGGAAGTTTTTTTCTTAGTCCAATGGTAAGATCTCCAGAGTTATCAGAAACCTGCATTAGAGAGCACTTGTCAGAGTCCTTTCTATGACTTTTCTTAAAGAAGAAGCAAATTTTGGAGTGTAGCTGATTATAAACCACTTTTTGAGAACAAAGTAAAACAATAATTGTCTGTGGATGACAAAAGTCTTAGTATAGTCATGGTTAGAGACACAATTGACAAGGAGATTTGGTTGTCTCTGTGGCATACAACAATTTAACATAATAATTATAATTGTTACTGGTAACATATACTGAGACATGCCAGAATTTTGAGAATCTCACATAATTTTGGAACACATATGAATAACACATTTGTACAAATATAACCCCCGAAAAGTTGAACACCGTTTCTTATTTGACAATGCTTCCCACATGATTTGATGTGCCAAAAAGCCCGATATATCTCTCTTGGACTTCTAGGGGTCCTAATGTCCAAAAAGCTAGTTTGAGGTTGAAAAGACTGAATTTAGGATTGGAAATTTTGATTTTGGAAAGTTTATCAAATATCAAAGGTTTAAAATGCGTTTGTTGAAGTAGGATCACAGGTCACTGTAAAATAATGGTCATTCATTTACCCAAGGTGATAATTTAAAGATTTTAAAAAGTAAAACGTTTTTGATAGAAAGGAGACTCATTTTCCCAAACAATTATAAGACCTAACAAAGATGCTGTAAGGCAAAGAAAATCTGTCTCTCCCTCCCTCTCTCCCGTCTCTCTCTCTCTCTCTCTCTCTTTTTTTTTTTTTGCAGGTTAATCAAAAGGTAAGCGAAAGTCTTAGTTACTCACTCTCAATAATACTACACAAAAATCTTGTTTAAAAGAGGAAATCAG
>CAUYRT010094364.1:0-11867 GCA_963574885.1 Lepilemur ruficaudatus | reverse complement strand
ATTAGCCGGGCATGGTGGCACATGCCTGTAGTCCCAGCTACTCGGGAGGCTGAGGCAGGAGGATCACTTGAGCCCAGGAGTCTGAGGTTGCTGTGAGCTAGGCTGACGCCACGGCACTCACTCCAGCCCAGGCAGCAGAGTGAGACTCTTTCTCAAAAAAAAAAAAAAAAAAAAAATCCCACTCTGGGCCAGGGCTTCTAAAGACCTTTGCTTTGAGAGCTTTGAAATGCAAAAAAAAAAAAAAAAAAAAATTCCACAGACCCCCAGAAAAAGATCTACCTAAAGTATCCTCTATTAAGCCAGTACTAGACTGAGGTTTTTTTCCAACAAGGACTATTTCATCTCTAAAAATTCCAGGTTCTAACAGCTCACGTGTGTTTTGTCAAATGACTCAGTCATAAAATGACTATTTGAAAACGGACAGCAGACAATGGAAAATTTGAAAAACGTACCTCGGATGCTATAATCTGTAACTAATTCAAACTGTCACCTGGCAAGGTTCTAGCAGCACTCCATCATGTATACAGGAAATAAATTTACCTTAAAGCCCTCCAAATATGGCCCTCAGAAATCCTACTAAGTTCCCCTAGACAGAGAGTGAAAAACTCTAAATGAATACATCCCTTTCCAGAGTTTTCAACAGTGAAGTGTCTGGGATAATCAAAGGAAGCTTTTCTCTTGATTTATTTCTAAGGACCAGTAACCATGGTATTTTGCTCCTCCCCACCTAAGAAAGAACCCGAATTTTTTTCCAGATTTGATGTCTAACAATATAGCTAGCAATTAGTGAACGCTAACAGAAGTGCTTAATTACATTCACCTGTAATCCCCACAAACTCTTAACTTTCACACATTAAAACAGCAGAGAAAGCAAATGTACAGAGAGAAAGTAGAACAGACATTACCAGGGGCTACAGAGGAGGGGGACAGAGGGGAGTGCGTGTTTACTGGCTACAGAGCGAATTATGAAAAAGTTCTGGACATGGATAGCAGTGATGACTGTATAACACTGTGAATGTGCTCAATAGCACTGACTTGTACACTCAAAAACGACTAAAATGGCAAATTCTATATTATGGATATTTTACCATAATTTTTTTTTTTAAGAAGTGACAAACCCAGTGTGTGCCCAGGCTTCCTCCTCCCTGCCTCCCGGGCCGCTTGATCTTGGAACCCCAGTATCCCTCTCAAGTGGCTGTAATCAGGACGCGTGGGTTTCAAGGGGGCACAAGCCGTTGCCACCTCCTTTAAGTGAAAACCAACGAGCCCGGACAATGCTCCAAGGGGACTGGAAAAGGGGACGGAGTCTGCAAGTGGGGGAGCACTCCTAACGACGGGACAGCTATCCCCTGATACAAGGAATAGGATTATTTGTCCCCCCCCCGCCCTTTTGCTCGTTGCTAAGGGTGACCCCTGAGCCAGCACATCCCATCTGTCCGCTAATTCCAACTGCGCACCTGGGGAGGCGGCGCGGGAAGCGGCGAGGGACTTGAGCCGGGGCCAGAGCGTGGGGCGAGGGGCGGTTCCGAGGGAGGCACTTCCCGCGGGGCGGGGAACCTAGTCGAGGCGCCCGCGCGGGGTAGGGGGGCAGAGGAGGAGCCCCCGCCCCGACACCTCTCCAGCTGCCCTACCGGTTACCCCGCCGAGCGCGCGCGCTGAGCCCGGGCCGCGCGCTCCCTCCCCTCCCCCACCTACGGTTCGGGAAACTGAGACCCCGGGCGGCGCGGGGGTGGCGGGTGACACCACGCGCCCAAGGTCACCCGCCCGGCAAGCGGCACGGCTGGCCTCGGACTCGGGGGCGCTCCGGGCCCGGGGCCCGCGCCAGCAACCCCGTGCGCAGGAGCCGGGCCTGAGACCGCGGTGATGGGGCCGGAACCGGCCCGGAGGGGCTAAGAGAGCCAAGGTTCGAGGTCTGGGCCAGGAGGCGACCCCGGAGGCGCCCCCAGGACCGCCTGGCTCTCCCCAGTCGCGGCTGGGGCCGCCCCCACGCTTGGCAGGCCCCGCGGGGAAGGCCGACGCCGAGGCCGCGCAGGGGGTAGGCCGCCAACAGACCTAACGGAGCCGCCGCCGGCCGCCAAGCGCCTAGAGAAAGCCCTCCTCGGGGTTTAGGGACTGTGGCATACTCACCCCTTAGGGCCCGGAGCCCCGTTGCCGGTCGGCACCCCGGGCGCGCCGCTCTCCTCCTCCATTTTGATCTCCGTCGCCGCCACCTCGGCCGCCGCTTCGACCCCTGCCGCCATTTTCTCCGCGTTTGGGCTTTGTGTGAGGGAGCGGGCTGCGCGGTGCTGCGCCTGCGCGCTCACGTGACCCGGCGCGACCAGTAACGCCTGCGCGCGCCGCTGCCGGCTCCCTCTTTGGCCCCCCCCCGCTCCGGGCCACGCCCCTACCCTGGGCCACGCCCCAGTCGCGCGCAGGCGCAGACCGGCAGCTGTGGATTCATTCATTCCCGAGACCAACTCGCGTTAGGCACCGCCTGGCTGTGCCGCCCGCCTGCCCTGGGAGTCCGGTAGGGGAGGCATCTCCCCACCGACCCCACACTCACCCACATACCCGGACCTACTCACTGTCAGCTTTCTGCAACCGGAGCTGGGCAGAGTGACAGAGAAAATTCTGTCTGGGGGGGGTCCTGGAAGGTTTAGGGGATTATTAAAGACATTTTAATATTATTAAAGATTATTAAAGTTTGGCTAACGCGAAACCGAAACTATTTTTTTAATTTTTTTCTTCCTTTTTTTTTCAGTTTTTTTTTCTTTGTATCCCCTGTTGATTTTCTAAAACTGATAAGGAAGCCAGCCAAACTAAAACTTTCTTCTCACTGTAATGGAAAGTATTGGAAGAGATGTGCAAAGAAAGTGGCTTTCTCTCTGCTTGATGGCATGTCCTGGAGTATCCTTGCATTATCTCCCCAGGCACCACACTCCAAAGTCGGCTTGAGGAGAAGGGGGTGCCTAAGCCTCTGGGGTGTGGGGGAAGTCCAGGTGCAGGAATGAGGCGGACCCCCAAGGGCCAGCAGAGCTAACACACCTGGGTGTGATCCTGTGTTCCTGCAGACCGCCAGCCCATCAGCCACCCTACGAGGCCCTGTCCATCTCTGTGAGCCCCTTGCCCCTCCAATGCTACTCCAGCCTGGTCCTCCTTGCTGCTCTTCCTGCAGGCTAAGTAGGTTCCAGTCTCCATGGGCCTTTGCCCTTTGTGCTTTCTTCCACTCTCATGGTCACATTGGCTTCACCTTGCTCTTCCAGTTGGGGCAGAAAGTGTTTTTATTCTTCTGTGGGCAAGCTACATACCAGGCAGGGATTCGTGCAGAAAACAGACCTTGAGCAAGTGACCCTCCCCCCACTCTGAGATTGCTCATCTGCAAGTGTGGTTATTAAGAAACCCCCAGGGGCCAAGCATGGTGGCTCACGCCTGTAATCCCAGAACTCTGGGAGGCTGAGGTGGGAGGATCGCTTGAAGTCAGGAATTCAGGACCAGCCACAGCAAGAGTGAGACCCTGTCTCTACTAAAAATAGAAAAAATTAGCCGGGCATAGTCGTGTGTGTCTGTAGTCCCAGCTACTCGTGAGGCTGAGGAAGGAGGATTGTTTGAACCCAGGAGTTTGAGACCAGTCTGGGCAACATAGGGAGACCCCCCGTCTCTAAAAAAAAGTTTTGTTTTAGTTAGCCAGGCATGGTGGTGGACACCTGTAGCCCCAGCTACTTGGGAGGCAGGAGGACTGCTTGAGCCAAGGAGTCTGAGGTTACAGTGAGCTATGATTGTAATCCTGCACTCCAGCCAGGGTGACAGAGCAAGACCCTGTCTCTGAAAAAAATAAAAAAATCAATCCCTATAGCTCCCCTTTCAGAGCCAGTGTGAGCATTAAAAGCAGGCAGATGTCAAAAATCCTTAAATAACAGCTCGCCACACAGAAAGCACTCAAGGAGTAGGCGTTGTCCTTAGCATGACCACATTCTCAATCTTTCCTGAGTCCTCACAGGAGATGGACCACAAAGCACTGGGACAGTGCAGACCAGACCTGGGGTCACCCCAGCTCTACTTCCTACAGCTGTGGGACCTTAGATAAAGGCTTCCCTACCCTGGGCTTCAGTCCAGGAGATACCATTCCTTCCCCTATGGGTGGTAGCAAAAGTCGGGAGAGGGGAGGGAACCCATGAAGCCTCAGAAGTGGCCCTCACCCATAGTGACCCTTAGTAAGTGTGGACACTGTCACCGTCAGTTGTTAGTGAGTGCAAGGGGTCCAGCATGGTATCTGGCCCTTGGCAGATGCAAAGTAAATGGAAATTGTTCTTCTTACATATACTTTTAAAATCAGGCCAGGCACAGTGGTGCAGTCCTGTAATCCTAGCACTTTGGGAGGCGAAGGCAGGAGGATCACTTGAGGTCAGGAGCTCGAGACCAGCCTGAGCAAGAGCGAGACCCTGTACAAAAAATAGAAAAATGTACAAAAAATAGAAAAATTAGCCGGGCATGGTGGTGCACGCCTATGGTCCCAGCTACTTGGGAGGCTCAGGCAGAAGATCACTTGAGCCCAGGAGTTTGAGGTTGCAGTGGGCTATGATGATGCCATTGCACTCTAACTCAGCCGACAGAGCAAGATCTTGTCTCAAAAAAAGAAAAAAAAAAGAAAAAAGAAAAATTAGCTGGGTGTGGTGGTGCGTGCCTAGCTACTTGGGGGGCTGAGGCAGGAGGATCCCTTTAGCCCAGGAGTTGAGGCTGCTGTGATGTATGATGATACCACCACACTCCAGGCTGGGCGACAAAATGAGACTCTGTCTCAAAAAAAAAAAAAAAAAAAGTCATTGATTATATAACCCTGCTACCTGCTCTTCGCTTGAAAAATCACCCTTTGCTTCATCCTGTGGGCTTCAAAATAGATCCCTCAAAATGAGCTGAGTGGTGTTTGTTTTTTACCTCCACGTGGTCCCTCACCGTGAGGCCTTGGTTCAGAAATGTAACTGACAAGTCCCTTTTGTCCAGCAAGGGCTCCTTTTATTCAATCAGGGGTGGGTTTTTGAAACACAGTGCAACTTTATATAAAGTCGAGGGTGCCAGGAAAGCGAGCCTGCCAAGTGCAGAGAAGCGCAAGAAGCTTGCTGGAACCTTCCAGCCCAAAGGGTGTCCTGGACACACTGGCCACAGTTGCTGGCCCGCGAGGTGCCAAATGGACCTCAGAATGAGATCAGAGCGCCTGTTCCATCCAGAGCAGCCCAGGACCACCGTGTCCGTCTGTCCTTGTTGTGTACAAGAGTGTGCAAAAAACCTGAAAATAGATTCACACACAGGATCGCAGAATAGTTTCCACTTGGCGTCTCTTGGCCTAAGAAGCGCTCTGGCCGTGCAAGAAGGGTCGGGCAGTTTCCGTCCTTCCAAACGCCAGGGCATCGCCAGCTACCTCTGGCCTCTCTGCCGCAGGGCCCCGCCAGCTTCTCTTCACACGGGCGTCTCCTCTGCCCCCTTCTTCAGGAGTCCAGCTGCCAGCGGGGAGTGCTGGGGGCCCTCAGAACCATCCACGTCCTGGATCTTCAAGCGCACCTTCTGGTTGGTCTTTCTCCACTCTGAGTACAGCTGGCAGTGGTAGCGGAAGGAAACCTGCAGGGCAGTGCTGTGGTGAGCAGGGAGGCCGAGAAGGTCTCCACCCCCAAGGAAGGAAAACAGGCCCCCATGGCACCCGCCTTGGTCCAAACCAGGGCTGGGCTCGTGCTTGCAGAGGCAGAGGTGGCATGTGGGCATTCCCTGTACAGGCTGTCATACACACACACATTCACCCTCCTGGAGACACTCCCCACCAGCTTTCAGCATCCTGCAACCGTGAGGCACCCTTCCTGCCCCAGCAAGGGGCTCTCTTTCTGCCCCTCAGGGGGAAGGGAGTGAAACAGCCCCTTGGGAGGGACTGAATGTCAATCAGTCACACAACTGCCCAAACTTGGCGATCCCCAAGATGTTCCTCTGTAGAAGCTAGGATGATGCCCCTGCACTCTACCCTGGGCAACAGAGCAAGATTCTGTCCCCAATGGATAAATAAACGGTGGTGCAACCAGAAAATGGAATTTCACGGGGTGCTAAAAAGACATGAGCTCTCAAGCCGTGATGTGGAAGGCCGGGCACGGTGGCTCATGCCTGTAACTCCAGCACTTTGGGAGGCTGAGGTGGGAGGATCGCTTGAGCCCAGAAGTGTGAGGCTGCAGTGAGCTCTGATGATGCCACTGCACTCTGGTCTGGGCGACAGAATGAGATCTGGTCCCCCCCAAATAAATAAATAATGCTAAATGTCAGTGGTTCATACCCTTTGACCAAGCAAGTTCCCAAGAAACATTCACACAGGCGCTGCCCAAAGCACTGTTCATAACAGCAAAAAAAAAGAGAGAAAACTAAAAACGGTTGTTGGGGAAGAAAAGCACACACTGGAAAGCATCCCAGCATCTGTCAAAAGGGATTGGTTAAATAAACACAGTACACCCATACAATGAATGCCCGCTGGGGGGCCGCCTTGTTGTTCTTCTTTTTTAAACAGCACTAGCAAAATGAAAACAAGCAGACTGCAACGCAGTAGCTATGATTTCATCCTATTTATATTTTTAAATATATGCTAGCAGTGGGCGGGGCTCTTTCTCTTCAAGCCAGGGTTCTAATTTTGTCTAGGAGTCTAGGACAACTCCCCCATCTCGGTCACCCTGTCTCTGTCTTTCCGGTCTCTTTCTTGCTCAGTCTTCGTGCCTTTTTTTGTTTTAGAGACAAGGTCTCACTCCGTTGCCCAGGCTGGAGTGCAGTAGCATGATCACAGCTCACTGCAGCCTTAAATTCCTGGCCTCAAGGGATCCTCCTGCCTTGGCCTCCCATAATGCTAGGATTATAAGTGTGAGCCACCGCCCTCATCTGATTTTTCAATATCTACCCATTCCCAGCCCGTCTTGCTCTCTCACTCTTTTGCTCCTCGTCTCCCCCACGACCACCAGTTTTGGGAGTTCATGGATGGGAGGCGGGTCCTGCACTCGGGACTAGCAAGCAGGTACACTTGGACCCTTAGAGCACAAAGCTCACACCTGGCTCAGGGCTTCTTTGGCCCTTTGTCACGCGTGGCATCTGAAGGTCCATGAAAAGCAGGGTGAGCTCAGGGGCTCCCTCCCACCCAGGGCCAAAGACAGAGGCAGCCAGCCAGGGAGCCCCACGCCCTCCGCACGCGTCACTGAGCTGCTCCAGGTGGGAGAGCCCCAGATGCCTGCCCCGCGGCTGGCGGCCACTCACCAGCGTCCAGAGGACGTAGATGGTGAAGAGGGCAATGGTGAGAGCAATGAGCCCCATGGCCTCGAGCCGGCTGTGTAGCCGCAAGTGATCCTGGGCTCCGCGTAGGCACAGCCAGCCAGAGATGGCGGCCAGCGGGGTGATGAACAGGAAGCACACCATGTCGCAGCACAGCGTCCGCTTCTCCGTCCTCGGCCCTGGGTCCTTCAGCCACTGCAGGGGGAGCCGATGGGGAAAGGGGCTGCTGAGGGCTTAGGGACCCTCCAGGCTCCGTCCTTTCCTTCTTTCAAACATGTATTGAGCCTACAGGAAGCCAAGCCCTGCCAGGCACTGGGCACTTTGGCACTCATGTTACAGATGGGGAAACTGAGGCACAGAGGGGGGTTAATTCATTGGAGCAAACTCACACAGCCAGTAGTCTGCAAAGCCAGGGTCGGAACCCAGGACGTCTTGCTCCAGGGACTGAACACCTTTGGCCAATTCCTGCCATGCTTGGCCTCCCCCAGATGACGGGCGAAGAAAAAATGGGCTTCGCTCTGGAAATCCTGGTGCTTGGGACCGAAAGGGTCCCTGCCCTCCAGTGCTAGCCGGGGGAGGCGTGACGTGCTATTGCCCCGTACGCGCCCCACTCCCCGCAGCACGTTCCCATCATAGCACCATTGCTCCCAGCAACCACTGCTTTGTTGGTTCACCGGACTTGAATCTCGGTGAGCACCAGCCTTGCGTGTCTTGTTGGTGGCTGGGTCCCCAGCGTATAGCAGAGTGCTGGGCGACCTGGAGGTGCTCAGGAAATACTTGCTCATGAAAGAGGAAATCCAAACAGCGTGGGGGTATGGGATTTGGCAGGTCTAGACCCTTAGGCGTGGTCCCCCCATGCCCATCAGCAGAATCTACCTGGGGAGGGGTGTAGGGAGGTCCCTGGCCCACCAGAATCCCCTAGGGTAGCTCCTGCCTCTGACCCCCATGCCTGCCTTCTTCCCCTCCGCCCACCCCACCCTCAGGCTCCCAAGGGTACCTCTGTGAGGGGCCGCGGCCGCTTCTCCACCGCAAACTCCGTGTGGCACAGCTCACAGTAGCTGGTGTTGGACGAGGACAGCCATCTCTCCAGACAGCTCTTGTGCACGGCTCCCAGTGTGCCGGTACAGCCACAGGGAGACAGCAAGCTCTCCCCGTTTGCTCCCTCATGGCAGATCCGGCAGAAGGGACCGTCACTGGACACAGAGATAGGACCTGTTAGCAATGACTGGGTTCCCTGCCTGCATCTGCTTCACTACCTGCTAGATCATGAGCTCACTGTTGTCTCCATGTTGCCACTTGGCAAACTCCTATTCATCCTTCAATGCCCAGCTCCAAATGTCCTCTCCTTTGGGAAGCCTTTCTAGACTCCTACAAGTAGAGTGATGTGCTCCCTTCCCAGGACTCCTGTGGCACCTTTTTAAGCCCAGGGTGTACCTTGTACCTCTTGTACCTGCCAGCCCAGTGTCCTCTCCTCACCCTACAACACCACCCTGATTGTCCTGGGCAACTACCCCACTCTCAACTCTTGGTCCTCAAAGACCAGGGCAAAGCTGACGATACCCCTGATGACCTCGGGCCTGACCAATCAGGACACCACACACCCCTGGTCACAGGGATGGACTCAGGGAAGGGCTTGTGAGATGCAATCAGAGCCACTGGGAACCAATTCCTGAAATTCCTTTTTTCCTTCCCCTAAACTCCAGAACCTTCAGCAGCAAGGCTGACCTAAGCCTGGAGCTGCTGGCAGCAGCCTGGTCTCCGCGCAGAGCCCATGAATGATGCCAACACGGAGGAGAGCAGAGGCACGAGACAGGGAAAGGTGGACACCATCAGAGGCCCTGGATCTAGCCACACCTGAAGGCCACGCCACTCGCTGCCTAAGAAACCTATGTGTCCAGACAGAAGTGCTCACCTGCTCCTCTGCTCTTGTGAGAGGGAAACAGACATAAAAAGCAGCCAGAGAAAGCTGCCTCGGGAAAGTCTCCAGTCCCCAGGGATGCTGCGTCCTTCCTGGAGTGGCTCAGGAGGCGGGAGGTGTGGCCTTGAGCATGAGTCATTGTTTCCCAAACATTTCTGCCCGGAATGCAGACATCGGAGCACAGAGAAGAGCTATTTTCCAGATAACACCGTTTCCCCTCGGAAATGACAGCCTCCCAGCCTCTTCTCAGACTCTCCTGCTGTGGGGTGAGGTGTGGCTGCCTTTAGAAGAGCCTGCTTGCTGGGCAGCCCGTGCCTGGGCTCCTCTCTGCTCCCAGAGTGGCCAAAGGGCATGCACGCCCTGGTCCCACCCTCTCTCCCACCACACGCGCACACACACACACACACACACACACACACACACACACACACAGGCAAAAAAAAGTTAATAGAAAAAAAAATTACTCCAGAAATTAACTCAGTGACAAGAAGTGTCAAGAAGTGACAAGAACCTTTAGGAAGAGCCATGTCAGTTTGGACCTTGTTCTGGGAAACCCTGGAAAACTTGTGAAGAGCGATTTCAGAGAAAAGAAAAAAAAACAAAAAACCAAAGCTTAGGCTGGGCGCGGTAGTTCACGCCTGTAATCCTAGCACTCTGGGAGGCCGAGGCGGGAGGATCATTTGAGCTCAGGAGTTCTGAGACCAGCCTGAGCAAGAGTGAGACCCCGTCTCTACCAAAAATAGAAAGAAATTAATTGGCCAACTAAAAATATATAGAAAAAATTAGCTGGGCATGGTGGCACATGCCTGTAGTCCCAGCTCCTGGGGAGGCTGAGGCCGACGGCTCGCTTGAGCCCCGGAGTTTGAGGTTGCTGTGAGCTAGCCTGATGCCACAGGATTTGGCCGGGCAACAGAGCAAGACTCTGTCTCAAAAAAAAAAAAAAAAAAGGTAGAAAGAATTAGCTGGGCAACTAAAAATAGAAAAAATTAGCCAGGCGTAGTGGTGTGTGCCTGTAGTCACAGCTACTTGGGAGGCTGAGGCAGGAGGATCACTTGAGCCCAGGAATTTGAGGTTGCTGTGAGCTAAGCTAATGCCATGGCACTCTAGCCTGGGTAACAGAGAGAGACTCTGTCTCAAAAAAAATTTTTTTATCGTATTTTTACTAATCTAAGGCTGGTTTAGTTATTGATATATTGAAGATTATTAGTTTAAAACTTGATGCCTTCCAATCAAGCCAGGAAAGGAAGCATTATTGTGGATTAAATTTGGCTTTAATTTATCTGAATATTTCTTCTGTTATGGACAGGGCTTAAGTAGGAAATCAGCCTTCAGAGAGACATAGAAGTAGAGGTGGTGACTTGAGACACCACCTTTCTGATGTTTGCTCCTTGAAAGTCCTTTGACTTATCCTTACAGGGCCATGATAACATGACAGGAAAAGCGTTTTCAGTCTCCTTGGTTGTCACTACTAAATATTAAATAGTTCTAGGAAACATGGGCAATAGCTTGGTAATTATGGTTGGTGGACTATGGCAATGGCTGTTTGTTCTAGGAGGTGATAGGAAGAATACTTACATAAAG
The DNA here is from genome assembly GCA_963574885.1 of Lepilemur ruficaudatus. Classification (NCBI taxonomy): domain Eukaryota; kingdom Metazoa; phylum Chordata; class Mammalia; order Primates; family Lepilemuridae; genus Lepilemur; species Lepilemur ruficaudatus. The sequence goes on along the minus strand of CAUYRT010094364.1, from coordinate 1,111 downwards.
TAGGGCTTTGTAATGCTCTGTGGCTCAAACTAGAAGCAGTACTGATGGGCTAAGACTGGGAACAGTAATAGTTAATAGTCATCATGATGTTTACTTTATACACAGTTTTTATATTGTTTTGTTTGATGTTTATAACATCAAAAGGATGTCTGAAGTAAAAGGATAGGAATTATTATTCCCTTTTTATGGATAAGGAAGCAAAGGCTCATAGAAATTAAAGGCTTGCTATTTAATGGTCAAGGGATGTGCTGGTAAGTGGGAGAACTGGATTTCAAGCTCTGTTCTTCTGAGTCTTTAAAATTACATTGAAAAAGCCATTCTTAACTCTAAGGACTGCAACATGAATGTGCTAAATTATCTCCGGGGAATTAGTGGCTGCATTTGCCAATGTATAGGAAACACATTTTGTGATACTCTGAAACCCTGTTCTGTTTGGAAACAAGTTCATTAGTTTCTATTTTGTGTTGATTAAAATTAATAGGTTTGTATGTTTTGGTCACAAAGAACAAGTGAGAAGATTTAATTGGACTTTTTTGCCTTGATACTTTCTCCCTGAGGGAACCTAAACAGAGGCTTTGTATGATCAATTATGGGTGCCACTGTTCACATAAATTTGACAGAGCACCCAGCCTCTCTGAGACAGACTTTGCTTGATATGTCACAGATGTCAATAAAGAGTTCACTTAAGAAATGGAATGGTTGGGGAGTGGGGTAGACAGAGTAGAAAAGTTTAAATTGTTGCTTCTCCAATTTCTGTGTGTTTCTATGTGAGCAGTTTTACCTTTTTGAGCCTGTTTTTCTCATCTTTAGAATGAGAAGTTGGGGTGGGGCGTGGTGGCTTACTCCTGTAATCCTAGCGCTCTGGGAGGCTAGGATTGCTTGATCTCAGGAGTTCCAGACCAGCCAGAGCAAGAGCAAGACCCCGTCTCTACTAAAAATAGAAAAAATTAGCCAAGCCTGGTGGTGCGCACCTGTAGTCCCAGCTACCCAGGAGGTTGAGAAAGGAGGATCGCTTGAGCCCAGGAGTTTGAGGTTGATGTGAGCTAGGCTGATGCCATGGCACTCTAGCCCAGGCAACAGAGAGAGACTGTCTCAAAAAAAATGTGTATGT
>CAUYRT010094361.1:0-23467 GCA_963574885.1 Lepilemur ruficaudatus | reverse complement strand
GAATTAGAGAAATAAGTCCTCTTCTTATGAATGTGCATGGTTGTTAAATGTTACTGTTAGGTAGATTGTGGCCAATGGGAACCTGATAAGGTCAAAAGAATGGAATCTGCAGAAAGGCTAAGCCTGCGTCCCAGCATCTGTCTGAAGAGCACCTTCTCAGGCACTGCAGACATCTGTAACCATGCTAGGCTAAAAGCGGCAGAAGCCACCGAAAGCACGTGTAGTATAAATACTATTCAAACACCACCTCTGGGAAATGAAGCCACGGCAGCGTGCCTTAACTGAGAAAGTTGTAAGGAGTCATATGCTTGTGACATAGAAGATTCTGAACATGCCTGAAAGACGGCTGTTCTGTTTGTAAGAGGAGTCAAGTGGTATTTTCCTTTAGTAACAAAATTTCGGTGAAGGCGGTAACGTGATGGTCAAAGGCTCCAAATATTCCTATATTCTAAGCACAGCAAGGTTTTCTGTGATTCGCACGAACTCTTCCTCTTTGCCCCACTCATTCAGTTAACCTAAGAACAGGCTGCAAGGGAGTTTAAGTCTTGTGCAGAAAGTTTCAGTCTTTGTAGAACATCATGAAGGCAGCCTATTCTTTTCCGTCTCTTTCGTCTCCCTAAAGCAAAAGTAGGTGATGAGCACTTGCAGAGAATTACTCTTACACATTTTGCATGACGGCAAGGAGGAGAGATCGAGACTACTTTCTTTGGCTGAATACTGACCTATAGGAGCCAAACTCCCCTTATGCCTCCATTACAGTAGACAAGGAGAGATTTATTAGAAAAGTTACGTGAAGGCAAAGAGGAGACGTTTTCAGGCAAAATTGGGTGGTAAGACTTGTGCAATTTCTTATCAAAATTACTAAAGGCAAGAAGCCTGTGAGATCCTGTTGGAGTTGCCCACAATAGCAGAGAAAACATCAGGACTGGTGTCATCAGCCTGGAAGGCATATGGGAGCAATCTCAGGCCACTCCCTTCATGAGAAGTTGTGCAGTCCAGAAGGGGAACCAGTGGTTTCTGTGGATTCACACGAGGGGGCGTGTAAGTCAGTAAAAGGATGGAAGCCATGGAACTGCCCGTGTGAGAGAACAAGCCGGGAGAATACAAGGGAGAGACGATGTACAGAGTAGTGGAACTGGAGTGTCTTGGAAACCCAGGGAATGCTGCCCTTAACAAGTGGGTAAAAGACAAGGAACCTGAGAGAAGTGATCTATGTGTTAGACAAACTGTAGGTACTACATCAATGTTTGCAAATTAATTATCACCATTTGTTTGGGACACACGTTCCATAATCTGGATTTGGATTACACAGCTCTCCAAGGTAACAGTCCACCACTGTTAGGTCGGGCGGAGGGTAAACAGCTGGCAAGGGAGTGGCTAAGGGTGGAGAGCGGGAACCAAATTGTAACTGGGAAGCAAACTGTGGCTGGGAACTGTTCCCTCGTGGGAACACACTTAGTAAAAGGTGCCTAGTAACCTTTAACTGGCCCAGAGCTCATCACCATCTAATTAGCATGGCATGGGTGGAGCTTCATGAAGGATTCTGGGAAAGATGCATGCCCAGAAAGGGAAACTGTTACATAACCAACCTGTCAATAACCCCCAAAGTGGGGAACGACGGCCAATCCTGCCAGGAGGAAGGCAGGACAAACTCGTGAGCATATAAAAGGCAGCTTGTGTTCAAACTTCAGGATCTTTCTCCACTCTCTCTGGAACGTGTTTTCACTTTGTGTAGCTTCCTTTTCTACTTTCATTCTTTCTTAACTGTATAAAATTGCTCTGTGATTGTGATCACTCTGTCATCGGCTGGACTCGGTAGCTGGACTTGGTCCCAGTACTCAGTCCTGACACTGGGAACTGGGGGACTAGGAACATCCAGACAAACCTAACACCACTGGACACAAGACCAAAGTTAACGTTAACAATTATTAAAATCAAAGAACTTTCAACTTTCTTGTGCAAATATAAAGACAACACATACAATTATAGCAAAAAGAATAGTCATTTCAAAATGGCATAACATTATACAGTAATATCAAGAATTAAAATAAGTATCAAAAACCTCAACAGTGGAAGACACAAAACATGAAAAATCTCTAGTTTTTGAAAGAAAGAAATTAGATTCTTCTTGATTAAGGTACAGCTTCTTATTTCTATCTTACAGGTAAGATACAAACACAGATTTAGGCATACTTGCATGAAAGATAAAACTCTCTTCAAAAAAGAAGGTCGAGTTAAAACAGAAAATCTAAATAAGAACTCTAAGAGAAAGGCTAGAAAACCCTTGTGCTTATCAGCTCTAGGTAATTGAACATTTTTTTTTCTCAAAGGTTTTTTAAAATACATTCATGCTGGCCAGAAACATTTGGGATTCCCTTGACATTTCATTACATAATCCAGATTTTCTAGCAAGATTTTGAATACCATAGGTCCCAGGAGTTGTTTTTTTCCCCACTTTTCATATTGCTAAATGTAGTTTCAGGCATTAGTGACTGATTACGGATAAATCTTTTAAATGGAAAGGATAATTTAGCCTCGCTTTATGAAACTTTGTAACTCAGAATGTGTATATAATCCAATGGAGAGGAAGTAGAATGGAAACAATTTAGGAAAAATATGTTACTAAAGAGCTTATTTAACATTTTGCTTTAAAAAATTCATCGTTTGGCTGGATTTTTTTACATTGTAACCATGCCTGTAATTCCAAAGTTGCACAGATGCAAACGGGGGTTCTGTGTCATCAGCCAGCACCAGACCCAGGACCCATTCCAGTTGCCGGAGGCTCTTGGTGGCAGTTTGCTATCATCCCTGGATGCAACTTTGTTCCTTTTCATAAAATGTATCCTTTCTATGTTCAAAATCTATAAATCTCACTCTAAAAATTAACATCTATCAGCTACAGCAGAAAGGAGGAAATAGTACCAACAGCCTTAGGAATTTTAAACATTTTTTTAAAGAATAAAAGATAATATAGGCACAATGCTGATTTTCATGGGTAGTCATTCAAAAGATTTTTTCTTATTTTTGTACATACACAAATAAAGCCTAATAATCCTTGTGTCAATAAAAGTATGTGAAGCCAAGCATGTGGTGATACGTAGGATTTCATTTAAAATTACTCAGACACAAGACTGTTGACAGGGCATGTGATACAGGAGGAAAGAGGTATTGACTCTGAGATGCAGAGCACAGAAAATGACAGATTAAAATAAAATTATTTAGAGATTATTAGTGATATATAATGTGATTGTCTATTTTTAATGTATTTGTGCATAAATACTGGAGATAAAATGAAATTACTATCCAAAATGAGTAAGGCTATTAAAACAACACTGAATATATTATTAAATATATGTAAATATATTCAATATATACATAATTACAATGCACTGAAAAACAAGCATGCAATTTTACAAAATACAGGTCATACGAATATATACATCATAAACATCACGTATAAACTGTGTTTTAGACATGTGGATATAAGAGTACATTTTGGAAATTATACTTTTATTATTTATTTTCCTGTATCCCTTGACCATGCAGAATGAGAATGGTGAGGATAGAAATAATGATATTCCAAGAGATCATTGTGTAAGTTAGATAAACTGGCCGTCTATTTCATAGAAATCATGTACACAGAATTACGTCTTACACTCAAGGATATACGAGAAGAATACAAAGTAAGCACCTCCCTTCCCCCACCTCTTTGTAAACAGGATAGAGGAAATTAAATTACCATGTCACTAATTATGTAAATGAATTCTTTCTTCACTTGCATTTTAGGCAAGAAGGCATAAAGCCTTATTCACGCAGACACTGCCAAAATAATGGAGAAATGATTTCTGAACTAGAAAAGGGAAGGGGAAAGGGTTGAGGAAGTAGAAATGTGTGTGCTCAGACCTACTATGCTAAAGACAAATGCTAATTAATAAAGGACATGCACATTAAAATGCTGTAGAATCTATTTACCATCAGATTAGGAACAAAATTTAAAAGGTCGGCAATATCTTATGTTGATGAGCAGTAAGGAAACAGGTACCACTAGCTATGGCCTCCACTGAAATTAATTTAGCATGATATACTAAAGCTATAATCAAGTATACCCATTGACCAAAAATCCCACCTCTAAGAAACTATCTCAAAGAAATACAATTTGCAAATATTATACACTTTTGAGGACACTTCTATCAGTATTGTTAGTATATATAATAGCAAAAACTGGAGGCAAGCTAAACATTCATCAATAAATTATGACATACCACAAATTGCAGAACATGATACAAGGTCAAAGGACATGCCCTATTCACTTTCAGTGACTTGCTTTTTTATTTCCAGAATTAACAATATAATGTCTTGTTGTGCATGAGGAAGTGTGGGAATCTTCTATTTCTTAAAAAACGTACCACAGAGTTGCAAGAAACAAAATTTTCTCTTGACAGAGAAAGACGTAAACACTGAGAAAATGTTTTGCTTTCTTTTGTTCTTCTCCGCCTGTTATAAATTTTATAAATTATTTGCACTGAACTTAGCTGTTCATTGACAACTCAAATTCCACAAGGATATAAGGCAATGAAACACTGTCATAATATGTGTCTCAGAATTCTTCTCATGTATCTATATTCTGCCGTTTACATAACAAGATCCGGCTTATTTAAAGCACATATGTAGTTACGGTTATGTGAAGTTCTGTGTCGTCTGGGAATCAAACTAGAAATAACACTGCAGGACAATAAAACCCACGCAAAGGAGAGCAGATTCCAAGGCACTTTCGTCCAAGCAGCCAGGCTCTGCTACCAGGGTAGTCAGGAGACTAGGAGTGAGATTCCACCAAATGCCTTTTATGAGTCGCTTTTTGCATTAGAGGGTGTCAAACATTACCAGACTTGGCGATGATATCACACGTGTGTGCAGGTAGGAATAAAGATGAAAAAGGATCGCCAGATGGACTAAAGGTGATCATGAATCATGGAGCAAAGTCAAGCAGGGACGGAAAAACAAACACACACACACAAAGCCCTTTACGATGACCTCCGGTGACATCCACTGGCACATATTAGGATCAAAGGCCTCTCTGCTCTCAGCCTGTGCCCTACAGAACTGCAGGACTAAACAACTGCACAAGAAAGAAAGAAAGTTACTGGTGGTAAAATAAAGAATGGCCCTCTATGCACAAGCTGACGACCCCTTTCTGAACATCGCTGCATTTGAAATCCAGTCAACAGATTAGTTACTGGAATCCAGAGAAATACTCCCATGGCCTCATCTTCTCAAAGAATAGGAGGATGTTTGCATGTGGCCATTTAGAATTACTCTTGCAGCAAAGAGTGATTTAAATGAAAAGACCCAAAGTCACTCCTTAATTATTTAGGTTACTTCCTAATTGGGAACTCCGAAACTGTAGACTCACGCCAGGAAACTACAGAACCGTTTAATTCAGAGGCAGTTGTAAATCGTTATGCCAAGATTAAAGGTACATCAATGTGACCAGTAAATAATAATATGAGAAGTATGTGAACCAACCTGGGGATACTCGCGCCACTGGACATTCATTCTTCTGGCCTTGGAGAAATATGCTATAACCTGCACATGTGCTATAGACACAGCAGGTGGATGATGCTGGCTCAGCTTTCCGGTGGTCTCCATAGGAGGCGAAGAAAATGTTATGTTCACATAATACGTGATAGGAAGGGAGACTGGCATTGCGGTTGCAAAGCCAACCTCCAACTGCTCTGGGCAGGCAGATGGGTTCTGCAGATGTTTGACGTGCCCAGCAGGTGAAACAGCCGACACACTGTTACTTAGAATGTGTAATACAGCATTAAACGTCCCTTCCACAAATGCCCCTTTGAGAATAGCTTGTTCCCCACCTACTCACCTACCTTCCTCCAGGTGCATAACTAGCAATTAATACTAACCTACTTGAATTTACTTTCTGCTAATAAGAGTGCTATTTCTACACGTAGTTTATAAAATACTTTGTGTGTGTCCTATATGGTAGATACTGCGTATCTCCACTGTATAATCCAGGAAGAACTAATTCCAAAAGGTCATGAGATGTGATGGTGGACAGTTACTAACTGAGCTGAGATTCCGATTGCATCCACTGCTCTCTTTATTTACAGCTTAATTCCTACCACAAAGTCACTTACAGCAGTTATAAAAGGCTTACGAAAAAGGGTTAGGCCCACCAGAGGCATTTGTACAGGATGGGTGGGGAGAGCCTAAGGCGAGAACGTATTCCTAACAGCCCTGTGTCTGTCCAATTACCTCACTTTTCTCCTCGTATTTTCCACCCTGTCTGTAATCTCTCCCCAAACTCCGACTTTCCTCTGCAAAAAAAGCGATAGTCTAGAAAGTTTTTGTTCATGTAGTTTCAAGTTTCTAAACTTTCATTGGCTTCCCACTGTCCCTAGGACAAATCCATAGTATCTGACACGACTTGAAAGGCTCACCATGTTTAGGTCTCCGCTGACCTCAAGGGCTTCATCTCTCTACTTTCTGCCTTCTGGGTTATCTTTCAGGTTCTCACTCCTGCAAGCCTCTCTCTTGAATTTGAAAAGACCATTCTCTTGACAAAAGCATTAAGGCATCCTCTTCACTTCCTTGTCTGAAAAATTCCTACTAATTTTTCTGAGGCAGGGCCAGATGTCTTCTGGGAAACCGTTTGACCCCAGATTACTTGAGGTCCACGTAGCTCCTGTGGTATTTGTGCTTCTACGTTGTTAGCTTTATTGACACCAGAATTGTTTACTGATGGTAAACGTGAGGCCACCGTGCTTTTCTCACTCATGATTGTAGCACCAGTGTCTAATTCGGTAGTAAAAAAAAACTATAAAAAGGAAACTAAACAAATAAAAGCCAGCTATGAATGAATGGATGTACAAATAAAATGGGAGGTAGAAATCTGGATAAAAACTACTGGTTCTCTAGCTTAGGCTCCATTTAGGTTTTTTTTTTTAATTGCTCAAATAAAAAAAATACTTTAAAAACTAATATGACAAGCACATAATGCTAACCAACCCATGGAGTAGTGTCCATATTCATCGTGCTTTGTGGGGTGATTATTTGACACATGAGATTGGATGTTTTGCAAACAAAGAAGAGGTGACAGACAAGGTGGAGGCTGTAGTGAAAAGGGACAGTCTCCAGTTCAAACAGCAGCATGCTGGAGGTTGTGCAAGTCGTGAGGGGAAGGTGAGAAGGCAGCTTATCAAATACGCTAACGATCGTGATAGCGCAACAAAATCGAAAGCATTTGGTTGGGGCTCTATTGCAAAGGACTATTTAAAATAATTCTGAAAGGACGTTACACTACCTCGTTACCAGGAAGTCCGTGTGTTTCCATACGTGTCCTGTTCAAGGTGAACTAGACCCTCACCCATAAACCAAAGCTTTGAACCTCCACTCCAGTGGCTGCTGGTGACTTTGTTTCTCTTAATAGCATTTTCCATGCTAAATAATTCCTCCACCGGCAAGTGTTTTGAACAAGGCGACTATTCTAAACAGCAAACTTTTTACTGAAGCCTGATTTAATCAAGGCTAAGAGATGAGTCCCTTTGAAGTGATTGGATTTATTACTTAGTGTGACAGCTTCAGGCTAGACCTCTGCCATGCGTGCACAGGACTTCTAGGCATGGAGGGAAGTGATTATTATCATGTTGTGAATGCAAGGGACTCTAGAACAATGGAGGCAGTTATGAAAAATGGATTTTTTGATGATGACTATCATTCCTTGCTCAGGAAAGGAAACCTAGATACAATAGTCGGTTGTATTTTATTATCATCAGATCAGAGCTGCTAGTATCTGCAGTTATGAGAATTGCAACTTCCAACATATCACATATTCTTTGATTTATGTTATTCCAATGCAGTCTGATTCTGCATGGTACATAATTCATCACGGGATTTTAATACAATCACGGAGTGATAAAATCAAGGGAAAAATATAACTACAGAGGAAAATGATTATTTCTGGGGTCTCTGGTGCATACGAGTCAAATGATGTTGAATTTGAACTGGGGCTTCTGCAGGAATGACTTGTCAAGATTCTACATGATACTGCCGGATGAGCACAGATTTTCTATGCTTAGAAAATATGTGATTTCCTTTTATATGAAAAAAATTTCCTTAGAGAAAGACAAACATTAAGATTGTATCAATTTCAAAAACACTGATAGGTCAGGAACTGATAAGGAACTCCCAAAATCTTCTCCTCTTGTTAATGTAGCTTTGGAATGATTCCAAGCATGCACATGAGTTGCCGTGTGACTGACACATGCTTTGCTGGGATAAGAACATGGAATGTAATTCCCCTCCCCTTGAGAATGTTACATCATACCTTATCAGACCATATAGGTGAGTTATTGGCTGCTTCAACTATTGGACTTTCAAAATATATGTAAACCCAAGCCTTTGACAGACACAATGAGGGCTTAAGCTTAGGGTATGGCTACTATCTGCCTGGGCAGAGAGGGCTCTGGGCTACTCTCCAAAGCCCTGCCTGCCAGCGCCAGCACTGCTCATGAGTGCCAGGGGACGTTGCCTGCTACTGCAGATCTCCACCACGCTGGTTAAATCACCTATTCCAAGAATCTCCCTTAGTAAAGTATGCCTCAAACTTCGATGAGGCTTTACACCCATAGAGGCCTGCTTCCATCCTAATCGAGCAACTAGACTTTAATAATTGGACTCTAAACAAAGTTGGAACTCACTACATGATTTAATGTACCTGTCTATCAAGTGTATCCCTGTGAAATGTGTTCTTATTATCTCTCATTTTTTTTTTAAGAGATGAGGTATCTCTCTGTCACTTAGGCTCAAGCATTGTGGCCCTATTATAACTCACTGCAACCTCCTGGGCTCAATCGATCCTCCTGCCTCATCCTCCTGAGTAGCTGGGACTACAGGTGCATGGCCACCACGCCCAGCTAATTTTTTTTTTTTGGAGAGACAGGATCTCACTATATTGCATAGGTTGCATTTCCTTATTTTCACCATACAAAACACCTCCACAAAAGCTATGAAAATACTGGCTAAAATGGTCAAACTCAACTTTTCAAAATTCTAGAAATTAATAAAATACTTGCAACAGTTCAGGGAGTCTTTAAGAAAAAAAGCAAAATCTCAGTAAGAAAAGTGAACATTTTAATGTGCCCTAGTCCCAGGCCTCCCTCCTTAGCTCTGTGATAGCCTTGAAAAGCGCCAGAATGTTCTGAAGGAGTGAAATGGGACTGGAGTTCCTTCAGAGCCATTTCCACGGTTTCCTGGAAAATCCCACCTGCAAGGCTTGTTTTCATCTGACCCGACTCAGACCTTCCACAGTGTGACCAGTCTCTAACTGAGGGTGGTTTTGGAAATAATCAGTGGCAATTGTTTGTCATCACAGATACCCGAAGGAATGATAACAGTGGAAGCAAACAGTAAACTGATCACAATGATTAAGAGGAAAAAATGGGGAATGAGATGTCCATAGTAGGCTTTGAAAAGTTTCAAGATATTTCTGGGAATCTAGACGGCCACATGCATGTGCATGGCTGTACACACGCCCAGGAGACACCCACGAAGGCCCTCAGCTTTCACAGCGGGCTGAGCTTCCGACTCTGAGTGAGCGGGAAGTAAAGGCGAAAACAGAGTATCATCTGTCTGCCTGAATGTTGAAGGCATGCCCTCGCCTGCGCACAGAGCCCCTTGGCAATGTCTCGGATACTTGTCGGTTCAAACATTTAAGAAAATATTGCAAACCATATATCTGATAAGGGCCCAGATATCTGATATCCAGAATACATTAAAAACACTCTTGCAACTGAACAACAAAAAGACAAACAATCCAATTACAAAACAGTCAAAGGATTTGAACAGGCATTTCTCTAAAGAAGATACACAAATGGCCAAAAAGCTTATGAAATGATACTCAATATCATTAACTATTTAAAAAACGTAGACCAAAATCACAATGAAATGCCGCTTTGCACCCATTAGCATGGCTACACAAAACAGCCAGAGAGGAAATAACAAGCTTGGTGAAGATGCAGAGAAGACGGGATCCCTAGAAAGCTGGTCCTGGCAATGCAAAGCGTCACGGCCACTCTGGAAAACATGCCGGCAGTTCTTCAAAAGGTTGAACATGCTGCTACCATATGATCCAGCAATTCCATTCCACAAAGACGCCCAAAAGAAAGGAAGACATATATCCACTCAAAAACGTGTACACAAATGTTCATAGAAACATTACTCGTAACACCCAAAGAGTGGAAACAATCCAAATGTCTGTCAGTAGATGAATGAATGGAAATGTTGTGGACTCATACGACGGAACATTATTCAGTGATCAAAGTAAAGTACTGGCTCAGGATACAACATGAATAAACCTTGAAAGCATTATGCTAAGTGAAGGAAGGTCCACACAAAAGGCCACAGTGTGTGATTTCATATATATCCAATGCCCAGACTAGGCAAATCTATAATAGAGACCAAAAGCTAATTAGTGGTTGCCAGGGGCTGGCTGGGCAAAGGGGGATTGTTGAATGACAGCTAAGGGCATGGGGTTTCTTTATAGGATGATGAAAATGCTCTAGATAGCGGTAATGGTTGTGTAACTTTGTGAGTAAACTAATGATCATTGAATTGTATAGTTTAAAAAGGTAAAGTGTATCTCAATAACAGAAACACAGATAACATTTCAGTAACGAAGACATAGAGAAGAAATTCACTTTGATGTCAATTTTTATATACATTTAAAATTATTAGTAATTAATAACATGGCATAACATTAAACAAAAGTTGAGGGGAAATATTACCTTTGGGACAGTAGCAATCCCCCCAAAAAAAATCCTCAGCAGAATTTCAAAGTATATCTGCATTCTGGTAATTCAGTTTTTAACATATTGCTATGGATAGATTAGAATCTTAGATTGGGTGTGTATTTACATGGGTAAGCATCTAAAATGTCAATGTTGATTTGTGTCAGAATTTACTTTTTAAAATTCCCTTAGTACATAAAAGAGCTCTATGAAGCTTAGGTATGTTTTCAAAACCTCTCTAAAATTGCACATTTTCTTGAAAGTTTGTATAACAAATCAACCTACTAACAAATAAGGGTCAGTTACAATGAGGAGAAATACATATGCTTTGGTTTTCTGAAACAGAGAAGTGATGAATAGTTAAAGGGATGTCATAACTCAGGAGTCTTAAGGTTGAAACCTGAGTGAAAAATTAGTGTCCTGCAGCAGGACAAGTTGGGATTTTGAGATAATTCATTTCTCTTAAAATTCCACTTTACAAATTTAATCATTCATTAACATATTTATTTGTTCACATCTATTTATTCAGATATTTAATATTTTACTAATCATAAGCATTAAGTAACTAATGGTATAAAATACTACTTAAACATAGTGAATTTGAGGATAGTGGCGGTCATAACTCTTTTTTAATGTAATTATAGAAAAAATCTAAGGCACCATGCGGAAATATTTTAAGATATAGCTCTTCTAGATCTCTACTAAAGGAAATCAAATAAGGAAATATCATCATGGCAAGGAGGTCTTTTCATAATCAACTGAAAAAAATTTTTGAGCAATGTCGAATATTGTTTTAAGTGCCTTACGTGTATTAAATTCTCACAACAATCCTCAGGATAAGTACTGTCACTGTCACCATGTTACATTTGGCTACTATGTGGCCCATTAAGAGGGGCCTGGGAATGGCAGATGGAGAATTTGGACACAATCTGGAAGTGAACAGGGAGCCCCTGCCCGTCTTGAGAGGAATATATTATGAAAGCAGTGTTTTATGAAGAGCAGTCTTGCCTGGTAGAGATTATTTGCTCGACAGGACACAGGAAGAGCTGTTAGGGAGCCGTCAGCGTAATCTATCATGCAATACGGTCAAAATTACGTAAACCAAATCCTCAGCAAGAAACCCGGAGTAAGTAGATTCGAGTGATTTTGCCCCTTCTGGATTCCCCTCAAAACACAAACGATGGAAATCACCAATTAAAAGAATTCCTTTTTCTGACCACAATTACCACTTTTTCCGGATTTCATATCCAACCACTTTTTCTGAGATTATGCTTTGATTTCATGAGATTTCCAGGCTGGTCTCCCCGCTCCATTCCCCACGCCCCAACATATTACCTTTTTTATTTGCTTCTTTTCTTAAAATCCAGTTGAATTTGCAAGTTCCAGCGTTTAACTATCACCGTCACCAACACTGTTAACTTTCTTGCCTCTCTGTGTTTCATTACATTTCTGTGATGGATAAACAAGAAAACACGGAGATAATTATTTTCATACACATTCTCTGTGTTCCCACCCCACATTCACCCCCTACCCCAAAGCCGGTACTACTTCAGAAAGTCACACAATAGGATAAATGATATCAGTATAAATTCTCACTTACCACCTTCAAAAACACTCTCAACTTCTTCAAATTTGCCCAAAATTCTTGTGATGTTCCTTAGGTAAACATTCTTTCGTTCCTGAAATCCTTTTACAAAGGAGTTGCCTTTTTATTAGAAGTTTATCCAAACACATGCAAAAGTAGAAAGAAACCATGAGTACCAATCACTTGCTTCAATAATTATCAACACGGCCAACCCTGCTTCACTAGATGGACACAATGCTCCTCCCCCAAGTGTTGCTTTAAAGGTAAACTTAAACATACTATTTTTTAAATCCATGAATACTTTGGAAAGTGTTTCAAGAAAATATGGAGACTTTTCTCAACATATCCACAATATCATTGTTAGAAAATAATAATTTGTTATTATCATTAAATATTCATTTAAGGTGAATAAACTCCTTGATGATGATGATGATTTTACAGTTGTTTTCTTGTTTTTATTTCAGCATATTATGGGGGTATAAATGTTAAGGTTATGTACAGTGCCCTTGCCCCCCACCCCCTTGAGTCAGAGCTTCAAGCGTGTCCATCCCCCAGATGGTGTGCATTATTTCATGGGTCTAAGTTCTAATTCACTTGTTTCTTTTCATCGATTTTAATTGATCAGTTTCCATTTAATCTTTTTATAAGCATTTCAAAGAAAACAATCAGCCGCTACCATAGCACCTGTGCTGCAACAGCAGACCAGAGAAAGAGAGACCGAATGGGATAAAAAGAATTTACTCACGAGAATGTCTTGAACATGGAGATTATTATTAGAGTTAATATATTCTTCAACATAAAAATACAGAGATATATTCAATAATATTTTTGTGATCTTTTTTCTGGAATATCTTCATCTACTACGTTTCTCTCACGTATTTAAGCTTATAGACTTGTCTCTTTGCTTGCGCCGTCCTCTTTTCAACATGCTTCTATCTACAAATCTAGGTCCTCTTCCCTCGAAGTCCCAGGTCTCATTCCACTTTCACCATAAAGCTGTCTTTTCCTCTAAATCCATGTAGCAATATTTGTGCTTTTATTACAGCCAGCCCCGCTGCCCAGCCTGCATCACAGGCATTGTGTACACATCTTATGGCTGAAATTAAATCTATAAACTTGCAGGCATCTTTATTATTGCTGTATCCTTGATATATCTGGTAATCTTTGACATACCCTAGACCACAGGAGGCATTATAGCAATAGGCATAGATTACTTTGAACCATTTATATAGAAATTGTATTATGCGTCTTAACATTCTTCCAATCCTGTAGTCGTGTAATTCTTTTAGCCCCTGTACGTTAGGGTTCAAAGTGACAGTTTTTAGGACTAAGGAATGGAGAGAAGGACATTTGAAGGAAATAGATTTGATATTTAAGGGTTTTATAGGAAAGTCTTTCAAATTGTACCATTTTTTAAATGAATATAACTATCCTTTCATAACTTCTGCCTACCTAATTTAAACTAAAAAATACTACTATGCTGGGTCACAAGTTATGTTTACTGTATGCCAAATGATAGATGAACACCGCAGGAGAGGAGAAATAATTTTCAGGCTGGGTCTTTGCTTCTCAAGTAGGAGATGCCAAAATCACATTCATCCAAATTGCAATAAACTGTGAAATATTTTTAAAATACCCATTTGAGTAATCTCTCTGTGAGGAATCAGCAATGTAGGATCAATGAGTGGAATATGGCCCGAAAACAGTGTAAAATGGCTTTTAGCAGGTCTAGGGAGGCAGGAATAATATTTATAAAGGACTGTGGATGAGATTCTTGCATTGAAAAGGGTGTTTAGTAATATGCCCAAATCATTATACCCACTGTGTGCCACTGTCTACTAGTTACTTTTCCCATGCAGAGAAAAGATCTTTACCTATATAAAACATCTTCCAATCTAATGAAAAAAGCAAATGGGCACCATTATTCTTATACATTATAAAACATAAATGACAGGTACAGAAAGGATGTTTAAAAAGTGATCTGAGAGGAATCAAAGAAAGGTTTGAAGAGTAGGTTTCATTTGAATTGAAACACATAGTATGAGTAATATTTCAAAAAGTAGGGAAAGAAGTTTGTGTGCCTTTGGGATTGAGGGTGGCTGGGGTGGTGGTGATTTTAGGACGTAGGTAGAGTCAGAGCAAGTCACTAGTAGCTGGCGTTCAAAGAGTGTGCTTCTAGATGTGGATCTGGAAAGGGCGGGTCAGAACTATGGTAGATCGCAATGGGCACAGATTCTTTGCCACTATTCTCAGGAAGAAGAAACCCATATTTCCATACCCCGTGAATTTGGAACGGCTTGCTCTGACCATCCTCAATAGAATGCAAGGGGAGCGATGTGTGAGTCTGGACCATGCCATGAGTGGCCTGGAACATTCTTCTGAACACTGCCACAGTGTGAATAAATCTGAGCTAGGCTACTGCAGGGAACATGATTGAAGACTGTCGGTGGCCACACACTGAGTAAAGCTATTATAGATTATTCAGCCCCTGCCAAATCATTAGAATCTTCCAGGTAGGCAAGCCCAGGTGAGATCAGTGGAAGAACAGCCCAGCTGATGTCAGGCCAAAATGCCAATCCACAGAGCTGCAAGCTGATACGTGGTTTGTTTTTTTAAGCCGCTATATTCTGGAGCAGTCTGCTGCCCAACAAAGGGAAATGGATGTGGAGCCACTTTGTTGGGGGCCAATGATGTTCCCTAGGAAGTGTTTGGATTTTAGTCTATGAAAAGTGGGGAACCTAATACCATTGTGTCCACCTTCCCTCAACCTGACACAGCAGAACAGTTATTATCTAAAAGTAGTTCACTGTAACCTTGAACTCCTGGGCTCAAGGGACCCTCCCACCTCAGCCTTCCAAGTGGCTAGGACTACGGGCATCCACCACTATGCTGGTAGAGACGGAGTCTGTTACGTTGCCCAGGTTGGTCTCCAATTCCTGGCCTCAAGCGATCTTCCCACTTTGGCATCCCAAAGCCCTGGGATTACAGGCATGAGCCACTATGCCCAGCCCTAAAAGTTTATATTGGAAAGTTTGCTGTCTTGCTAACTCTTTCTTGATCCTCTGACTGGAGAGAGCAGCCTTTTGCTGGGGCTTGTTTTGTCTGCACCTGTCGGTGTTTTCGGGTTAGCAGCTTCTTTTGCTCCAGGTCTGCTACATACAAGACAAAAAGAAAACCCAGGGAATTTGCCGCCCCATATACCTTAGCCAGCTTTCCTTCTTCTTTCAGCTTTTCAGAGTTTTCTTAAGTTTGTATATAATGTCTAGAATTTTTAATTGTACTTCATAGGAAGAATGGGAAAAAATATGTTTACTCCATTTTTCCAGAATCAAAAATTTCACAATTGACTTTTATTTCCTTTTCTCATTTTAGTACTCAATTTTTCCACCTGAACTAGCAACAGAAACACATCAGGTCACAGGTTGAGTGTTTACTGTATACCAAACAAAAGGCAAACCATAGGTGGGCGTATAAATACTCACCTTCAGTGAGTTCCAGTCTTTCGACTTGTGATGACCATCTGATTTTATTTTCTGAGTCTTTGGAAAGGGAGTTTTATAAACCCATTTTAGCCCAACCCACTTTTAAAGTTTGGTGTCGCCTTTTCCTTCAGGAGAGAGTCCTCATTCTAGACACCAACCCTGATACCTTTGTAACCCCAATTAAGGCCAGCCAGGTTCTAGCCTCTAGGAAAAGCATCATGATTTAAGAGAATCAGCCTGTAAGCTTCCTCCTAAAAGCAACAACTGGTAATTTGTGTTTCTTAAATATGTTGTTGATCTTTGAGACAAATTCTTGGTGGACTGTAAATTCTCACTAGACTATTGTTGAAATGGATCCTAGTTCAGAACTTTTATTCTAGTTTAGTAAGAAGGACTGTAAGGACAGTCTTCTCTTAGGCTGCAGAGATACGGAGATCCAAAATAGTCCTCAGTTACCAAATTCTTGCCATTAAATTCTATTTGAACTTTCGTGTTGGGAAAAACAGAGCAGGGTGCAGGGTATTTTTCAGATCCATTCCTTGCCCTTTGCTGATACACTTTGTATCACAGGGGAGATCACTTGTACAAATTGTATTTTCTAGGCTCCTTTGCCAACTGGCTTCTACTTATATTGGAAAATGGAAGGTTTTGGCAGGAAGTTAGCATGTGGGATGAAGTGGGAAAGTAGGGTAAACTTCCCCCTCTCTGTGCTGTGGGAGGCATCTTTGGAAATGACTGTGACTCCTTAGAGGCTGTAGTTCTTAACGCAAAGCTTGCTTCTCTGTATTCCAAATTCTTCATCTGATAGTGCTGGCTCCAAGATGTTATTACAGTAAGATGCCACCTTCCCTCTTTCCTCCAGCTCTAGGAGTAGGGATGATGCTTTACTTGAATAACATTATTTACGTCTTCTCTATGATATTATGATCCTATCATTATCCTCATTATCTTGACAATCCACAGATAGCAAGTGGTAAAGGTGGGATCTGAACTGTGACAACTGAACCACCAAGCTCTACCCACTTGCCAGTGGTGCTGCAGCTCCACCGAGCCACGCTGGGGCCACCAACCTTCCCCAGATGAATGCAGAGCATGAGAAGAGCTCTTTTCCTAAAGCCTGGCAGATAATTCAGGGTAAATCACGTATCTTGGTTTTCTTTACGAGTCCACTGCAGGTGATGTTTTTTTTTACATAATGGTACAGTGAAAACTCTAAAAATACATCCAAAAATAAACATAGATTTTTTAAAATTTTGAGTCGGTGATGCTTATCTCTTCCTATTACGCTAAAAGAAATGACACCACACATGCCACTCAAGTGCCATTGAGATTGAATTTTATAATTGTTGAACATATTTTTACCCTTTCTCAGCCTATTAAAGAGAAAAATTCATGCTATATTTCTTTCTGTGGAAATGGTGAGGCATAATTGTGTGGCTTATGATAAGAAAGCTTGTTTCCACATATACGACCAGGAAGAAATTACTTTTCATAAAGGCCAACCTTTTAGCTTACAATGGACAGTTTTGTGTCTTGATTTGTAAGAGGTCACCTCCCAATTGTTCTTGGAAAGGATTTCAATCTGGTTGTCAGCTAAAATAAAATTTTAGTGTATTCTCAGATGAGCTCTTTTTGTCTTCTGGGCTAAGGGTACATTAATCAATACCAAGGCTATCAGGAGCTGGCTTTGTGTCCATTTTGAATTATGTTTAAACTCGTCAACATTAAGTCTGAATAGATCATTGAAGACAATTCAACAACTGAATATCTTTAAAGAAGAGTCAATGGAAATTAAGGAATTCTAACACGTTTTCTTTTTTTTAATAAATACATAAAGCTCTTTACCATTCCCCTCAATTATTTTGATTAACATGATAATAGGATCTTTCGGAGCATCGTTATACCAATTTTCACAGCCTGATGTAAAAGTCCCATTTCATGGAAATAATCATGACTAGCATTAATAGATGAATGTTGGTGCCATAACACAACAGTATAAGGCATATTTACACCATCTTAACGTACATAAACACCATACACATACACAAAAAATCACAGATCCGGAACAAAGAAAATTCAGTCTTCTAGACAGCTTACATTTATAGGCTTTGCCTAAAACTTTTTTTTTTTTTTTTGCTTTATATTTTGCATTTTTTTTCTTTCCAAGCAACAAACAGATCTTCCCTATTTCTTGTGAGTTATTTGTAACATTGTGCTCATGCAAAAATAATACTTGTTTTATTGCATTAACATTTAGACAGTTTTGGATTTGGATCCTAAAACCATCACTTAAAATTTTACTTGATGTTCCTTCATCCATACTGTCATTTCAGCTGATGAGATATGATGGTTCGTTTTTGGTGAGCTGCAGAATGACAAACATGTCCGGTTGACCACAGTTCAAAAATCAAGACTCCAGGCTTCTTGATCATGCACATTTGACTTTCATTCTTGCAAAATGGTTTGAATCAAATAGACCATTTTAATTTAACATTTATGGATTTCATTTTTCCCCCTTTTTTAAATCATGTTTCTAAAAACAACAACAGCAACCAAAGAATGAAAGAAAATATTGTCCCACATCCAGTGTTCACAAAAAGGAGGAGCAGCAAGAATCACACTGACCAGCGTCAGGACATCAGCCAGGCGGGGACACCGCAGTGGACACTCAATGCCATCGAGACACCGCGGGAGCGCGACAGTCACTACAACCCGTACTTCTGCAGCAGTTCAGACTGCCATTGGCGCTTGCGCTCTGGAAAATAATCCGGAATGTGGATTTTTTTAAAATCCTGAATACACTTTTTCATCTCTTCCTCCGCACTTAGCTTCTCACAGACTTTCTTTTTGGAAAGGTTCGTCTCCCGGGACTTGCTGATGAGCGTCTGAAAGAGTTCGCTGTTTCTGCGTCTGTCTGGCGGGGGCAGCCACTGCACGGGTGCTTTTTTGGAGGGGCGATCCAAAGTCAGGGTGCTCGGTTGGTGCGCGGCCGCCTGCTGGGCACCGGGCGGGTTGTCCTGGGGCGTGCTGCCTTCCGAGTGGCTGTCGCAGCTGGACGTGGAGAGCTCGTTACAGGAAGTCCCACTTTCACTTCCTTTGTCGGTGGCTTTGTCGTGCTTCCTGTCTTCGTGTTCTTGTTTGGGTGACACTGTTTTCTGAGGTGGCCCTAAAAGGGAAAAGAAAAAAGGAGTAGAAGAGTTGAATAAGAGGTGGAAAGTTCAAATTAAATAAATCCTAAGTTTTCTATTTTACACTAAGAATATTTATCTTAAGGAAAATGCTCTTTGTGGCACTAGTCTACCTGTGAGGCAGGAAATACAATTCCGAGGGCCTTTAGCATGCATTGAAAGAGGTTTGCTTAATGAGAATTTTTGCATGATCATCAGCAGCTTTATACTGAAAAAAAGATTTTTGTTATTTTAGTTACTAGCTCCTGAAATCTGAAAGAGACATATGGAAACGTTTTGCTTGCTAGTCCTCTATCTGTTTCACTAGACACTTGGCTCATTTATGTTCTAGCCAGGGCACTAGGTGTCCTTTGTGTGTGTATTTTGCCATTGTAAAAGCAAGAAAGGGCCATCGCTCTTTTTTACAAAGTAGCAGTGTTTTCCTGGCCCAGAGCTGCAATGGCATCATTTATGCTTCTAAATGGGAGGCTGGTTTAAATCTTATCCTTAGTCTCTTAATCTTGTTTCCTGTCTACTTTCTTGGAAAGAATTATGGAAGTGATATAAGATATATATGGCCCTAATATTATGGTGTGAAAACAGAGTTGAAATGTAGTATTCTCTCAAAATATGAGGCTTACAATTTGAGATAAATCACCTAGGAAGACACTTTTCAGAAAGTGATAGTTTGCCAAGATAATTATTTCAAATACACAGTTTATTTCCAAGAGGGAGAATATTTTATTCTTGTTGACGCCACTGCAGGATTAGGATTTCTATTTAACATTTATTGAACACTACCACACCCCAGAACTACAATAAAACCTTGATTCAGTGCAGCCCAACCACTCAGAGATCTAAGTTACCCAAATCTTATTTTTTTCCTTATAGTCAACCTTTATGAACAAGTTGTATAAAACAGAATTTGAGGAAAGGCATTAGTATTTTTACACAACTGCCTGGGGGGTTCTACTGTACAGCCAGAATTGAGAACACTTGGTCTAATTCTGAGAGTCTCAACCTTGGCTGTGTACTGGAAGCACCTGGAAGGCTTTAGATTATTAATAACTTGGAAACAACCTCAGACATCCTGATTTAAGCTGTGCTGGCCATCAGGCCATTTAACAGATCCAAGTGATTTCAGTGTGCAGCCAAGGTTAGGAATTATTTCTCAGTCTAATATATCAATATGTGAAATGAGTTAATAACCGACACAGGTAGTTTATATTACTCAGAAGGGTGAGGAGACAAACGAACACAAATATTGTTCATAGAAGCGGCTCCTATGTGCAACATGCTGCTGGCTACTATACCCATTTTCCTATTTAAAATTAGAAGAAATAAAAGTTGATATCAAATATTTAGTTGAGTGAGATTAAAGATCTTAAAAAGCTTTACAACTTTTCAGAATAATGAAAATATTCCATATCTTGATTTTGGTGTTGGTTATAGGACTGTATACATTTGTGAAAACTGATAGAATTGTATACCTAAAATGGGTAAGTTTTTTTGTACATAAATTATACCTCTACCTGACCACTCCCTCCCAAAGAAAACAATAAACATTTTAAAGTGTATTTACCTATTGAGGGAAAGTCTTCACCAATATTGCAACCTTCCTTTGTCAGTAATACAGTAAAACCGGAACAAACACCGATGCACATAATTGTTTAGTAGGAAAGTGCACTGATACACTTCAGAAGTACTTGCAACCTTAGATTTTAAAAAAGTTGTTCGTTTTGTGTGTATTTGTTTTGTGTTGAGCCTATGCAATTTTTATTTGCTCTCAGGGAGAACGGGGGTGAGGCTTAGGGGCCGGGTGGAAAAGATGGGCTGCAAACACCGGGCTGGACCTTCCCACGCCCGCTCCCCAAGCCACTGTCCCGAGTGGCCGGTGCGCGTGGACTCTGTCTAAGCTCCCTTGCCCTCTGTGTTCCCGCTGGATTCAGCCAATGGCAGACCAGCAGGACAGCGCCCACCCACGCCAGCACTGCTGTGACCTGGCTGTTCCCCAGAAGCAGAGGCCCAGCCCTGTCTGGCGGCCCCTTCCATCTCTCTCTTCCTTCTCGCTTCCTTCTCACTCTTCTGGCACCCCTCTCTCCAGGCTCCGGTAAATCCAGGCTCACTACATCAGGCCTGCAGGGACCCCCCAAGCCCACTCTAACCAGTCCTAGGGCATCGCCCACACTGCCGTCAATTGTCATATTAAATTCTCTCCACTGACCCAGCTGAGCGTGCCCTCTCTCTTTTCCCGAGTCCCTGAATAACAGACCCACCTCGGCCAACAGCCGTCTTCTCTACTGACTGGAGGGATGTTACTTGAAGGACTAGTGTTAAGTGGCACTAGATTTTTGTGGCAGTAATATTGGAAAAATAATAGGTTTGGAATCCTGCTGACTTTGATCCTGGCTCTCTAGTAAATACCGGCATTGTGGCCTTGATACTTAGCTCCTGGAAGCCTTAATTTGCTTATCCATAAAATGGGGTAGGACTGCTTTCCTCATGGGGTTATTCTGAGATTAGATATCATATAAAAGGGTCTAGTATAATTATTCTCAACAACGAGAGTATATTAAGGTGTCTCAGTGGAAGTTTTTGAACGTACACATGTCATGCCCATCCCTAGAGATTTTATCACGTGTGCTGAGGGGTTTGTGCATGTGTGTGTATACGCAGGTGGGGTTGCTGGAGCAGATGCTACATCTCTCTATCCAACCACCTTTCCAGCTGAATGTGATCCCAAGAGAGCATGAAACTCACCACCTTACTACAACATAGGATATAAAAAGTGGGTTTTTTAAAATTCTTTCTATCTTCTGCAATACTTTAACCAAAATTCCTATTAAAGGAATCTATGATTTTCACTTCCAATAAGGACTAAAGGATTAAACTGCAAATATCTAAGCAAACCAATTTACATTTAGGGATAGATGAGTACTGAGAAAAATAATTTTGTGTTCATAGGCAGGAGAACAGAACGTTATACAGAGATACTCAGGCAGACAGTACAGAAAGAGGACGCTGGATGCCACCGGAGCAAATGCCTTATTCCGTCTCTATTCACTGGGAGGAAGCAATGCTTGATGGCAGATGCCAGGGAGGATACGGAGTTATATAAGGTCCATATGTTTGCTAAATAGGTTATATACTCAGTTACTATGCCCAACGGCATTACAAGTTATTGATGAGAATAAAGGCCCTCCTGCAAAAACCACGCCTGAATAGAGATACTTCACAGCACAACCGAATGCAACATACGTGTGATAGAAACCAATTGCTCCTGTAGTGAAAGACAGAAGATCAAGGAAGACGTCTTTAAAGAAAGTGTCAATGAGTTCAGCCAAGGATCTGGCACTGGGCCAGACGCGGTGCTGGGTTCTGGAGGAGACACACGTACGATGGACTCTGATCAGCCTCACGGGCTCACTCTGACTCCAAGTGCACGAGGAGAAAATGACGCAGAGAAGACAACTGCATACGTGCGGGCAACGACCCCTATAATTTGCCGGAAAGATGAGCTAAGATGCATTCCACAACAAGGGGTCCTAACAGAATTTCTTATACTAGCTTTCAAAATTTTTTCCCAATTCTTTCTCCACTTTCTCTGCCACTTTTTTTTCTCACCTATATCCCTCTTCTCCCTTCCCACCCCCAATAACAAATACGATAGGGCAAAGCATGGCTGGAAATATAGTCTATTTTATTAAACAATTATTATTGTTTACAATTGTTATAAATATACAATAATTTGGAATATATTATATATTACAATTTAGAATATCTCTCTTTGTAGACTTTAAGAACTATGAAGACAAGGGAGTAAGAATCTGAATTTACTATGATTTTTAAGAGCTTCTTTAAAAAACAAAAAAAAACCTTACAATAGTTATACATATTAATGAGAATTAACAAATATATACAGTTTTATATTTTGTGATTCCTATTTAATCAGCTATCCTTAGGGGAGGTGGACTCCAAGCCAGACCAAGTAGATTCAGAGGTTTATATTATGACTTAACGGAGAACACTTAGCTTTATTCTGTCCACATTTTTTAATGTTTAGAATAATATTACAGTTCTTTGTATAAATTATTAGGGATGACTAATAGTCTCCTTTTGATTTATGCCAGCATTTTTTGTTACTTGATTAAGCATACTTTAAATTGTTATTGATAACCTAGTGCATTCAAATTGGGACTAAGTTACAACAACTTAAATTGATTTATCTACGACATAAAATTGAGAAAAATAAAATAATTCAGAGGAAATAATGATTTACTGTAATTGCCTATTTTTCTTGAAGATGCCTGCTAATTGTAGGCTTTCAGGGATAATTTAAAACTTTAATTTTACATTATTCCATTCAATGGTCCAAAGCCACTCAAAATGCCTTAAGCACCACAGGAATGATAATTTAAGTATCACCAACTC